>UXGD01004759.1:0-16160 GCA_900474315.1 Torymus auratus
CTTCAAACCCTTATAACTTTTTAAGGAATCAACATTTTTCAATTTACAAAAAAAGGGATTAAAGTTTTTTCTTTGAAAATTAAATTTCTTTTTTGTACTTTTTAATTGACAGATTTTAGAAAAAATGGCTTACTTGAAGAGAAGGACTTTTTTGACTATTTTCTCAAAAACTAGAATCTGTCGCTAAAAATTATACCATTAAATTTAGCGTGCACATATTTTTTTTCTTATCTAGTAAAGCTAAAAAAACAAGAAAAACCTAGTCCCATGAGTGCACATTAAAAAAATTTTTTTATTTTTTGAAGACGTAAAAGGTAAATAAATTTAAGAATAGCTCTTATACATCAATAATGTTTTTTAATCAGAATTCCTATAATTAATGAACTTGGACAAATTACTCATACTGACAAAAAAGCACGCTGCATCGCCGGCAATTCAAAATCATTAGCTGGGATCGGTCGATGAATAATTTTCAATCATTGCGATGCCACCTTGTGTCTCCTTCCCTCCTTCTCCTTGTAAAGGAAACTAACGATCGTTACCCCGTGCGCAATCGACTTCCAACCCTTTCTTCCTTCTCTCTTTTTCTCTCTTGCTCTCTCTTGCTCCCTTCCCCCCTCTCTCTCCCTCTCTCTCTCTATTCCCAGAGGTAGAGACTTTCCCGTCGTCGATGTTTATAATGCACAGTCTGTCGAACGCACTCCTGATTACCTGCCACTTTTACGATCTCTGGCGCTCGGGAGAGAAATCGCGCCCGTCGTTTTGTGTGATTACCGCGGTACTTACTTTCGAAACAGAAATAACGCGTAGGGTGGAGCGAGAAAGGTGAAAAACTCAAGTTCCCAGTGTGCGTAGCTGGCGAACAGTTTGTTTATTGGATTTTGAAAGGGAAAGGTTGTAATTTATAAGGATTTAGAGTTGCTTTTAGTGTTTTCTCGAATGGCTATGGCCAGAAGGGAGAAAATGGACTGGAATAACATGAGTTACGAGATTCGCAATTAAAAGTGTTTGGGTTCGAATGTAGTTAATGAAACGTAAATAGATTTTAAGTACAGAAACAAACCGTTTCGTTGGTTAACGGGATTATTTTACGGTTGTAAAATAACTGTAAAACAAATTTGATGGTTAAGGGGGTGTTGTACTCATATACTCTGTTTTACCGACAGAACACGGTAAATTCTATATTATCAAAATAAATTTATCGAATTTCGTCTTGTAAGGAGATAGTTGCCCTGCGCAATGTAATAATCTACCATCCTACGCAGTTTTGAGCCCAAATATCAACGACACCCTAACAAATTATTCGAACGAAAATAACCTAAATTTCATTTTTATTCCCATTATATTTTTATTCTTTTTTTTTGTAAAGTAGCTGAGTTGCATCATATTTCTAACTTAAAAATATAAGTTTAAAAATCGAAACAATACGAATTTTGAGAAATAACATGAGAAGTAAGACAGGATTCAATTTTTCCAAACCATTCGTGCGCACGACAAAATGTGAAAAAGTTTATCCTATTTATCGTCGAGTCAAAAACTTCAAAAGTAAAAAGTTGCCGGGGAGTTGCCAATAGCTATCTTTGAATGCTCAGCAATTTGTCTAGCGCAGTCGTGGACAGAAAACAAGATCAGGGAAATATTTGACAAAAACTAACCGACGATGATTGAATCAATATTTCAAATAAAGCGAATTATTCAACCTATATTATATAATTTACTATACTATATACAATAGTCATTATCAACCCCTATTAGCAATAGCAGACTACAGAAAATACTTCCGGCGAATTCCAATGTATCTTTTAATGAATCCAATTTTTCCGCTCAGGCTCGCGTAACAATCGCCATTATCCAGCGTAACGACCACCCTTAACAACTTCGTCCTTTCGTTACTGGGGGTGGGAGAATCTTTTTCGAATTTCCGTCTGGTGCACCTGTTACGCGCTGCGATGGGAAAAAAGAGTATCGCGAGGGGTAACGTCCCTGAGCGATTTTTGAGGGGAGTCTGCGCGCTTTAATTTCTTTTTAAACAGGAAGTGGTTTTATGGCTCGGGTGGTGGCTGTAGTAGAAGATGCGGCCACTTTGTGGTCGCAGTCGCTTTGCCGGGGCTGCTGGTTAAGGCGCGGATTAAAAGCGAAGCCAGCCGAGGTTTCGGAGAGAGTTGGAGCGAAGGGTGTTTTGCGGTTGGTAAGAGAAAAAATGTTATTTCAAGAGAGAATGCGTTGATTAAAAGATAAGAAAAAGTGGGTTTGGAGCAAGAAGTTAAATTGAAAATTTAATCTGCACCTTGAGCCTTTTTATTATCAATTCAATTTACACACCTCTATATATTATAGCGTTGTAGAAAGAAAAGTGAGATCGACTTCGCTTTATTCCCGATAATTCTATAAAAGCACAACTCTGTAGAATTCAACGACAGTTACAATAATTTTATGGGACTGAAAGCCCTTGCAAGTCGTTATAATGTAATTTCATGAAAAAGTTTTAAGAGCATTCAAATTTCCAATTTTATTCAAGTTTGACTTAATGTCCGCTATCAACATAAAAAGTTACTTCTACCTCATAATTCAAAAGTTAAAGAACAAATATAAAAGAAATTTTTCCAAGTGAAAATGCTCTTCTTTCAACCTCTAAGCTAATTATCTACTTACTTCCGTAATAATTCTCTTTCCTTTTCACCTCAATTCATTTCTCATAACTGCATTAAAAGGCTATAAAATTAATTATCCACTTTAACGGTACCGAGAACTAATTCGTTAGAAACTCCTTACATGTTCATTAGTTATGAAGTCGAAGTATTTCCAATAAAGCAATTACGAAGTACACTAAATAAACCTGAAAATGACATCTGCCCTTAACTCCAACCGAACCAAAAATCACTTCCAAAACTCAAAATACAAATCCAGCGACATTCCATTCACCAGCAAAAGCATCCAGATCAGCGCCCAATGTAACTTTAAATTGAGTCAACTCCACTAAATTCGTGGGGAAAGAGCGCATGTAATTGGCCCTCGAAGCTCGTTTCACATGCGTAGGCATAAAGACCCAGAGACCTCACAGTCTGTCTCTCCCTCTCACTCTCTTGCGAGAGAGCGCCTACGATATCCCTGATCCACTTTCCGCGACCAGAAGTTATCCTCGCCGCGGGCGCCGCCGTCGACGATTTCCTGCGGCTAAGCCCTTTTACGGCGCGTGCGCGCGCCGCTTTATCGCCGGAAAACTTTGGCAATTAACCCTAGTCATTCTCCGCTCGCTCTCTTTCTCTTTACATGTCCCTCTGCTCCGAAGTGGGGGCGTTAGCGCGGACAACCAGGGAATGTTAATTCGACGCGAACTTTTCGCTCGTCGCGGTCGAATGAGTGGCGTTTTGTACTCCTCGCTTTTTCCACCGGGTCCCATTATGTTAGCCCCCCGCGTTGTATGAGAAGGAACTTTCGCACGTTTCCCCCCCAGCGTAATTGGTATCTCGTTACTAGGATCCCGGCGTAAGGGTGCGCGGCTGGATTTATTGGCGGTGAGTGTGAGGAGCGGGAGAAGGTGTTAGTCTGGAATTTATTGATCTGGTTAGTTTCGACTAGGGCGTGATCTTCAGGAAAGAGAGATTGGGTTAGGCGGTCGAGTTGGTGTGCGCTCCAGTTGGTATTACCGATGAGCAGTCGATTCTTGGAAGACGCGTCAATGGTCTAGGTATATACGTTCAGTTTGATATTTCAAAGTTCAGTTGAACTCTGTTTGCATACGGCGTACTCCGTTGCGAGTATAACAAAGCCTTGGCGTGAGTATCATTAGAGAACATTAGCGAAGTTGACGGTACAGATTTATGACGCTAGTATAATTATCGATATTTCGCTGATATAGTGATTAATGGCGACACGATTATCCCAAAACACATTATTATAATGAGTTTCTTTGGATGACCTTCGAAACCCGGCATATAATGGAGTTCGAGCGTCAATAGACAACTTTCAGCAATTACGATCTGCAAACACTAGTCCGGATGTTTTTACTAGGTCACAATCATTACTCAAGCACCAATCCATATACGCGAAACTCCATACGTTCGCCGCCCCATTCAGTGTCACTGTAGTTTCGTTATTATACGAATCCCCAACATAATTGGACCACTCCACCTCGACGACTAACTTTCGCCAGTAAAACAACACCTCCGTCAGTGCACTCTATATACCGAGGGCACAACAGCAGCGGTGGCACGTCTACCCGGAAGTTCCTCCGAATTTCATGCATACATCACACTCTCTCTCTCACTCTCTTCTTTCCGCGTATATACAAAGCAGCGAGAATTCGCTCTCGCAGCGGGGGAGTCTCTCTCCCTCTCCCTCTCTGACTCGCTGTCGCGTCAAACAATGAAATCGGACACGTCGTAACGTGTATTTACGGCCGGCGAGTATTGAGTTTCCGTCGCGCGCTGCAGAGCGAGCAAGAGTGAGAGAGAGGGGATGTGGGTGCGAGAGAGATGGAGAAGATGTCTCTGTCAGGTGTTGCATGCAGGAGCGTTGAGACACGTATAGACGAACGTGTGAGCTGCACAGAGGTGTATCGAGAGTCGCGTCCGAGTGTCTGGGTCGGATGTATGTGTACATCCTGGTAGCCAGAGGTGTAAGGGTTTGTATAGAGAGAAAGGGCGGAATGTGATAAAGAATGACAGGGGAAAATGAATTATATATGATACGTGATAGTGGGCTTTGTGTGCTAGCATTTTAGAAAAAGATAATATAAGTTTAATTAATCTATACTCTTATCAAATGAAAAGTTACCAATACTTCATTGACATGTAAATTGAAAGACTACATTCTTACATTCTGACAAAGATTTACCCGTAGCGAGGATTAACTTTGTGAATCAATTTCAGCAAAAGCGTCGAAAACACCATTACCTAGTTCAATGCCACAATCTATCTCCCTGGTATACCACTTCTCAAACACACGCCAACACAAAGACACGTACAGAGCAGCAGCCAAACAAAACTTCAACCACACAATTTAAAACCTCTTTTCCCATTCCGAGCTCCTCTCTCTCTCGCGGCGCTTTCAAGTTTCGCCGCTCAAACTTTCTTTCAATCGCCACCTCAACAGCCTTCGCCCGACCGAACGGGTAAACAGATTGCGTTTCTCTCATCTCCCTCGTCGACAATAGCCGGATCTTGCGAATTCGAAGCCGTTTATCAACGGGGCGCTCGGCCGGCCTAATCAAATTCGCCAGCAGTGCTGCGAAACGGCTCGTTTATCCAGGCGCTCGCTTGCAGTTGTACCCAGCCATCGAACTCCGCCAGATGCTACGCGAGGTAATCAGAGGCGGAAGGAAGTTACTTCTAATTCTATTGAGGGGATTCCGTTGTGGCCATGGCGCGCAAAAAGGAAAAAAGGAGTGTAAGCTGCTGACGCAGAAAGTGGAGCGAGGGGATTTCTCTTTTTGGTCCAGCTTGGTCGGAGATTCAAATACGTGGTGGGTTTTAGAATGGGGATTTGTTGAATTCAAAAGTAACTAGGTCTATAATGGCGAATGAGATTGGAAAAATAATCGCTATGAAATATTGATTCGGTATTTACATAGGCAAAGCCGAGCTATATGAGGCTTTTTGGAATTAGCATTGTCATATAGGTAAGGAATTCATGTGGTGAGATTCAGGCAAAATTATTCAGCCACTTAGCATTTGCCTTAAGAGATTTGAAAGGTTTTACTAGTTTGCATGGGAAATATCGCTAAGCGAATCTTCTAGTGCTCATTTTACTTAGTAAATAGAAGTATCAAGTGTGATTATTTCTATTTCCATCAAAAATATATACGAAACAAAAAATGTATATTATTTTCCAATTATATAGCGTGTCTTCTTATTTCTAGAACTATCTCCATTTAATATAAACTTTTTAAACTTATTAACAACTTTTTTGAGCTTTTACTTTATCTTACGGTTTATTTTATTTTTATTCTTGGGTTATATTGGTTAGATAACATGCCATTTAGTGGTAAAGATAATAAAATATTACACGTTTGTAGTATCATTAGAGTAAGAATATTATTATGATATATATTAGGTTCCGACATTAGAATCACCTACAATTTATCTAATATCTTTCTTCTTAACTTTAACAGCACTTATTTATTACGAAACTATCAATCCAAACTTCTCGAAATTGTTCTCTTTCAATATTCCCTCTCCGACTCTTCTTTCCAACTTGATTCTCACCTAGCATCCAGATCGTCTTCCTGAACTTATTATCATCGTCATACACGCGAGGCCCCTCGACTCTCCCTCACGTAGTCGCAGTCCCGCGAAGAAGATTGAATAAGTTCGAATGAGCTTCAGCAAAGTGTCGCTCGCGCGACTTCCGAATTTAGTTTAAAGGCTCGCCCGGCGAACTATTAATTTCCTCGTCCCATGGATATTCCGCGAGATGAAGTTTTACCCGAGTCAATCAGTTCTATGCGTTTTCGGCAGCGATAAGTAAATTTAATTTATTCTATATATTTAAGGACTGTACCGAAAATTATTCAACTTATCTTAATAATTATTGAATGTACAAGTATACATAGCTCTTTGATGTAGAGGAGAATCAGTGGATTATGAATTGTGTATTTAAAAACTATTTTTAATGGGGTGCTAATAATTGATAGTTTGGTTCAAAATTCGTAATAAATTAATTAATGTAGAAGGGTAGATGTAAAATATTTCAGCTGAGGTGATGCGATGAAAAAGCTATACTGCATAAATACGCGATAGAAGTTGGTGGCGTACTTGCTGCTACAGCTGTTGCTACCTCGTTTAGTTTGCATGCGCGCACTTTGTAGTATCGTATATGTGAAATTGCTTCTATCTAATATCACAAATGATAACATAAAGTCTTAAATGTTTCGTAAATAAACAACCAATTTATACACAAACATCATCTGAAGTCAGTTGAAAAAAAATGCTTTTTTTCGGTAATAATTATTTCATTAGATAAAGCAATTATTACGTTAGAGTCAATTCCGTAATTCCATCGTTATCAAAGCTTTATACTTCCACGTACAATAAGAGCGATACCATCGCGAGGTGATTTCTCGTGAAACATGCATACACCACATTGCAGCTGCGCAAGTATATTATGCACGCGAGAGAGGAGCCGGATATGTGAAACGTACTATGCGCGGCGAGATCGAAATTCTTCTGGCGCTCGGCAGATGCTGTTTACGCGCCGGGAGACATCGGGGAAATTGGAAATTATCGGAAAACTTTCCGTGGATCGCACACACCTATAGCCTTTTGTCGTCCGTTGCAAGCAGCTCGAGGCGCTTGTCTTTTACCGACGGACGTGATAAATTCGGAGTCGATGAACCGAGTGGTTTGAATTTGTAAAGTGAAATTTTGGAAAAAAAAGCTGTGATGGATTGGATTTTAGATAAATCTTTTATTTACTCGATAAGCATATATTTGGCTGTAAACATTAAACGTTTTGCAGTGAAATCGCATAAATTTTATTGAGCACTTTTCATCAATCGACTTGACGTTTTCATTTCCGAGTGCGGATACGTCATTAAACGACTGTCAAAGACTCGTAAACTCGCGCGTAAATACATCGATTTTACGAATCGTACAGATCCATAACAAAATTTAAGCGTGAAAGGGAGGAATGATTAGTTTCACAGTTAAAATGTCGAATGATTCGCGTGAAAATCAAAGTGAATATAGACGAGGGTGTAAAAGCCGTCGTATACGACACCTCGAATAGTCAGTAGAACCAGAAATATAGTTAACTGCGTACATGCAAATAATATTTCTCATGCAGCAATAAACTGGGTATTGTTCGACACAACCTCGGTAGTCGCTTTGAACTGTTAATCTAATCTCTACACACAACAGTGTAGATATTGACTCGTTCATAGTAAATGCAGCAATTCATTCCAGCTATTAAAGAAAAAAAATGAATTTATAATTCAAGAATTTAATAACCACACCTGTTCTTCTTTTTATAATCTTTCAAAATAGCTGTATTTATGAATAAATAACAGCTTACGGTCACAATACTGCATGAATTTCGAAACCTAAACTATTAGTACGCTTACCATTAAAATAGAAACAATGAAACTGCACTAAACTACATTTAGTCCCAATACTTCACTCGTTACAGCAGCCGGATCCCTTTGATTTATGAAATTTACGGCCTCGCCACGTCCGCGCGCATAGTATAGGCGACATCAAACGCATACGGAAAATCCTGGACTCTCTCTACTATACCGCTGTTATTCAAACATTCGGAAATACACTGGCCCTCTCTCTCTCTCTCTTTCGAACGACGCATTGAAATTCTAAGCGCCGCGCTTTAATCGTCTCTCTCACTACCGCGTAAAACATATACACCATACACTCGGCACGCGCATGCATTACGACTTTCCAGTGGCACGCGCTACGTGTATTCTTGTCCGGACTCGGCAATCTCGTCACGTGTGCGCCCGCGTTCACGTTGGTCTCTAAATGATCCACCGATGCATTACAGCTTTTCAGTGCGGTTTTGGTATGGAAAGCGCAAAAGCGCGCCGAGAGTAAATATCCGGCTGGGCTGCAATTGTTAGCGAGTACGAGAGCCGCGAGAGTGGCCATGTATTTAGAATATCGGGAGGTCGGTGTGGGAAAATTTCGGTCGGACACCGGAAATTTGTGTTCTGGGGGAGTGTATGATGTATAGGTGTTGGGTGAAATGGTGAACCAATATCTTTTATTTATGTGTAGGTGAAGTTTCGTAAGGTTTTGTGATACGATTTTTAGAAAATTGGTGCAATCACGTTGGTGTTTGACTATAGTGGATTTATGCTACTTGAGATCCGATTGTTTATTCAAGTTTTTAGATGCTGTAATGCAACAAATTTTCAAGCAAACCGTAAGTCAAAGTAATATTATTTGTACAATATAATTAGATGTTTTATATTATTATCGAATACCTCGAGTTCTGGTGAATAGGAAAGATAAACAATATAAGCAAAGAAAAATCTATATCAGATGGCAAACAAAATTAACGGCTAATATCAATAGCACGTATCTTTGCGTACACTAAGAAACTTTCAATTAATTCCACGTCAAACTTTTCTAATTATTATCTGAAAGCAGCCGACTGATTGCTTACAGAGTACAGAGCGCCCGCGAAGATCAATAAAAACAAGCACTCTTCAAACTTGTTAAAAACCAAACAAAACTTGCAATTACGTCGAATCAGGGGAGCGCATCTCATCTCCCTGAAAAAGAAATTCATTGCCGCCATTGGTCCGCTAAACCGTATAAGTGCGAGGCTGCAGCTATAACGACAGACAGCCCTCCAACCTCGCATCGACATTCACCGATGCAAATTCCCCGGGCTATCGGAGAATTCGAAACGCACACACGTACACGGATTCGACAGTGCATTGACGCATGGCGCGTGTTTGCTTGCGCGGACTAGCGACTGTAACGAACAGGAGCTACTCCCGATTGATCCGAGTAAATGACACGCAAAACTGTACGTGCGCGCGCATTAGAAGAACCAACGCGCCGACGAATATTTCGTTTCACGAGCGGACGAGCAATTCGTCGAGTGCGCGTCATTTTGCGCGTGCACGCGTGCAACTGGCTGGACGCTTTGGGGTAATGGCTTTTTATAATTGTGGAATTTTGACGCAACGATAGGCAATGAACGAAATTCATACGATGGGAGTATTTTTTAGTCGTTTGACAAAATCGTTTCGGCGATGAAAAGGTTTTTTGGGTTTCGTGTAAAACCGAAAAATAAAATACGACTGTTTTGAAAATAAAGTTGAAAACGAATAGTAAATTAACTACTTTTTAAATTGAGAACTGAATTAATTATAAAAAAGTAACATCTTCGTTTTAATACTTTAAAATAATCCAATAATATTTCTATTGAAACCTTCAAAAGTTCATAAAAGTCAATTTTATTTGGGCCACCCAATTTATGTCAAAATTTTAATTCATTGGAGTTTAATCAAAAAGCAAATTATATCATCAGCTCCGTCGCTCCTACGAATGACAATGAAAATAAAAACTACCTGAACAGAGCGTTGGCAAAATTTTAAATTTAAAATACGTCAAGGGCCTTCACACGCTCGATCGAGCGTCACGAGAAAATTACAAAGCGTCGATCAGCCCGCCATTGCGAAAATGGTCTGCTGTGCATCCGGCGCGCACTTCTCTCTCTCTCTCCCCCCAAATACACACACACACATACGACCTGGCTTCAGCCTTACTTTGCATTTCCACGTCGCCATTGTCGAAAGTGGGTCGTATTATCCTAATCGAGCCGATTTTACATCGGCTTCTGTCGAACCGAATTTCCAGTGCGCGCCCGCCGCATCGCCATGGCAACAGGTACGGCCGAGTGCCAGAGCGCGTCTTCGAACGTTTATTATTAAAAAGCGCCTTTCATGCGATTTTTCAAGGGGAGAGAGCGAGAGAGAGAGAGAGAGAGAGAGAGAGAGAGAGAGAGAGAGAGAGAGAGAGAGAGAGAGAGGTTATGCAAACAGCGAATTTTATTAAGGTTGCAATAAGTGCAGGGTATCGGCGCTGCTGGGAGGATGAGGTCTTATTAAAGGGAAGGAGGTTTGTTTTTGTAGTTTTAATATCGCTTTATTGTGATTTGTGATTTTTAGCTCTTTTTCGGGCTTGGAACAAGATAAGAGGCGTAAAATAATAACCGCGCAAAATATAATATTTTTCTAGCGAAAATGGTTATTAATATTCTGAAAAATTATGAATTTTTATTCCTGTACCGTAAAGGAAAGAATTATTCTTGAGAAATAATTTCGATGTACCTATATATATATATATATATTAACAACTGAAAAAATTTTGTGTCACGGGCCAAGCTTGACTATTCATCCGAGCCCTGACGCGTCAGCGTAACGATAAGAAGAGGCGCGCGAGGCCTTCCAGCAAGCTTCGCGACATTAGCTCAGTGGTCAGAGCATCGAACTAGAAATTTCGGATACGTGAGTTTGCGGCAGGGCTGTCGCATATTTTTCATGCTGCTTAATCATTTAATATGCTCCATCATCCTCTCATAAGTAACATAAGTATTAATAAATAGAAAAATTATCGTGTTGAAATCTAATCTGCTCCAATAATAAAATAGCCTGAAGAATACTGGTAGTTAACAGAACGTGTCACTATAATTAATATAAATAAAAGGATAATGATTTGCGCCTTAAACAAAGTCACTTGTTCAGCGTAATCCTTTAACACATCGTTCTACAAAGTTTTGAGACAAAAAAACGACGACCTTTGTTTATTTTTAGAACAAAAATTAACGAAAATTAACAAAATTTCGTTCCAAAAATAAACAAAGGTGTCATAAATCGCTATCCCTTTATTATATTAATTACTTTTACATGTTCCGTCAATAAAACAGTGTTAGTATCGTGCGATACTCCCTTAAGAATAGTGACTTAATAATTAAGACACAGATTTAAAATTATTAAAAATTTTTTATTATTATTGATAAATAAATAAAGATGATAGTGAATTTAAACTTCAAGTATCTGCGCAATTATTTATACCGTTTATAGTGAATATTATACGTGTTTAATGATTTAATATGGCATAATAACTTTTAGTTAGGTGTGCCAATTATATGTTGAATAAGAAGTTTACAAAAAATAAAAAAAATCGCTGCCAATTCATTGGCCTGTAGCTTCCTCAAACTTAATTTGCTGATTCCTTTAATTAATGTTTAATAACAAAATTTATAATTTTTGCAACATTAATGACATAATTATAATTAAATTCTTTATAAAGATTTAAAAGTATTTATTTTTAAATTTATTTATTTATTTATTTAGATCAATGGGCAAGAAAGTCCATATATAACATATAACGTATAATATACTAGCTACATTCAATGCACTTCGTACATATAACAAAAAAAAAACAATATATAAATATATCTATTTTTTTGTTTGTTAGGTTATGAACATGATCAAGGTAGTTTCCGTTTAAAAGTTTATTTGAGTTTAAATAAAATAATGAAATTTTTCTTATGCTATTTTAATTATTCAGCAGTTTTGAATACTATAACTCAAGAATTCAATCTTGAAAATTGAGACATATATTATATTTTGGCGCTAATACAATATAGACCAATGAAATGAGTCTACAACAACCAATCAAGACAATCTTTTTGTAATGACAGATTTCATCCATCTCTTTCTTAAGAGAGGATAACATCATTAGGGAGTAATAGCTTTAAAAAAAAGACACGTTTTTGTTTTTGTTGATAACTAAAGAACCGAGATAAATAGAAAAATTATATTTTTTAGAAACTATAGGTATTTTAATTCTTTTTCGAATACTACCCACCCCATTCTGATACATAGAGCTATTCTTGAGAAATTACGATTTGGAAAAAAGGTTAAAAAAATTTTAACCTCAAATATCTCTGAAATTTATTGACCAATCATGTTGTCCAACGAACTCGACCGAGAACTATCAAAAATCTATCTCTAGAAGGAATTTTGAAACAATTAAGTCAATTTTACTCCCGTTATCGTTCGACATACAAAACTCGTTTTTTTCATTTTTCAATTTTTTTCTCAAAAACTAACGAAAAGAATTGATCCAACTTTCTACGGATTATAGCTATTTATATTCTGCATTCTCATGATTTTTCTCAAAAAAATTGACCATTATTTAGTTTGGGAGTTATAAGCTTTTACAAAAAAAACACGTTTTTGTTAATAACAATAGAACCGTGATAGTTAGAAACTTTTTTTTGGAAAATATAGGTATTTTAATTCTCCTTCCATACTTACCCGATTAAAATATCTCGATCCTATCATTAAAAAAATGCAAAAATAAGTTTTGAGAAAATGGAAAATTCGAAATAAAACAAAAACGCATCGGCCCAATAGAAAAAAGTATTTTTGACCCGCCATCACACAAAACAAACGTAGAAAATGAGAACTCTCCGGTTAAAATCGACCGAGTAGAAGCGGAGATCCAGACACACACACACACACATACACACACACACACACTCACACACCCACACCCACACCCACACGCACACAAACACACACATACACCCACGATCCGCGGCAACGAGGCGTCATCAACACCGACGGATGCGCTGCACGGAAAGAAGCATTCAGAGCTATAGGCCGTGAGTGATAACCGAGTAAGCGTGTGCCATCTCTGCCACCGAGTGACGGCGCGACGTTCAGGCATGTCAACGACGGTCTCTAGGCAACGCTATACGGGGTGACTATCACAGTTGTCAGACGTGCCGCTCACGCTTGCCGCCGGGTGCGTCCAGGCTTGAACTCAGTGCTAGTCATGGCCTACAGCCGTACCACGCGGGGGCACCGTTCACCCGAGTGACCAGTCACAGTCATAGACGCGTATATCACGCCGTCCGGCGATGCTATATGGCACACTGTTTTTTTCGCGCATCACGGGCTACAGCCGTGAACTCTTCTTTCCGTGTGATAATACGACGCTCCTTTATATGGTTTCAAGATTCCACAGAGAAATACAGGAATATGTTTATGGCGTCCTTATATATGAGGAAAGCCTTTGACTCTGTAACATTTGAAGCGATAGAATAGGCACTCGAGACCAAGGGAATCCCAGAACCGATGGTGGAGTACATTCTTAAAATGTATAATAAAAGCAATGCTATCCTTCAGCATGCATGATGGCAGTCAAGGAAGATACACCCTAAGTGTGGTGTCAAACAAGGTGATCCTCTCTCGTCGTATATATTCAACTTCGTCATTGACGAACTGCTCAAGAAAGTACCGCCGGAAATTGGCGTAAACATCGATGGGTTGAAAGTCAACGTAATGGCTTTCGCGGATGACCTTATTCTTGTAGCATCGACAGTGACGGGTCTCCAGGAACTGATTAACATCACGGCTGACTTTCTGTACACTTGCAGTCTCAAAGCGAATGCTGAGAAATGTCTAACGATCGCAATCAAAAATATACCGAAAGACAAGAAGATCATTGTCGACTCAAGGTGTCGCTTTAAAATTCGCAGAGCCAGTATGCCAGCCATGAGACGAACAGATGACTGGAAGTACCTTGGCCTAAATTTTACACCTGAAGGGAAAGCAATCGCGAAGGTGAGGCAACAGCTTGAGGCTAAGTTACTCAAGGTGACCAAGGCCCCACTTAAGCCGCAGCAGAGATTATAGGCATTATGAAGCATCATCATCCCAAGTATCCTGTATCAGCTTACTCTGGGTCGAGCAACGCTAGGATATTTGCGGGAAATTGTTCCCAGCTGAGAGCTTATATCAGGGAGTGGCTAAGGCTCCGAATGCATGTATTCATGCAGCTATCAAGTTTGGTGGACTTGGAATTACCTTGCTGAGATAGAAAGCTCCGTGTGACAAAGTTACACGTCTGGCAAGGCTGATCGACACTAAGTTACTGTCAGCAAGCAATACAGCGAAAAATTTCGTAAAAGACGAAATCAAAAAGACCTGTCAATGACTGAAGGATGGAAGAATCGTTTATAACACGCCAGAATTAATCGAGAGCAGATGGAAGAGCAAACTGTATAGCTCAGTCGACGGAGCTGCTCTCAAGGATTCTGAGTCAGTCTCTGGCCAGCATAATTGGGTAGGTGAACCCACGCGCTTCCTTTCCAGCAGGGATTACGTTATGGCCTGCAGAACAAGGATTAATGCGCTCCCTACACGCTCCAGAACGTCCAGGGGCAGAGCAAAGGAGCGCAGATGTCGTGCTGGTTGCGAGCAGATAGAGACCCTAAATCATATATTACAGCAGTGCCCCAGAACACATGATATCAGAATAAAACGCCATAACGCAATCTGAACATATCTTGCCAATTAACTAGTAGCCGAACAATTCAAAGTAGAGGAAGAGCCGCACTTTCAACTGGACTGTGGGACTCTGCAGAAACCGGATGTCCTATCCAGCATCGGCCAGACCTCGCTCATAATCGATACCCAGGGGCCTTATTGAGGTAAGCGATATATCGCAAATCTCCGAAAAAACTGATGGCTATAGGCCACCAAAACGGTCAGTTTCCCTTCGAATTTCGATATATCGTTTGATTCAATCGAGCCCCAGGTAGTGAGTGAGCAAGCTGATTTGGAAAGAGCTGATAAGCTGAAGAGGGATAAGTACAGTACGAATACGGAACTGCTTACGAAGATCAAGGCCATGTACCGAACAGACACCATAGTTTCCATGGCCTTAATCATCACGTGGAGAGGAATCTAGGCAAAATCATCAGCTGACCGACTTAGAAGAAGAGAAATACTATCAACGCAGGACATCAAGACCATCTCAACTCGCGCCATCATCAGGAGCATCATCGCATGGAATGTATTCAACAGGGCAACGTCAACAGCCTGGGAAAGAAGAAAGAGAAGAGGATAGCTGAAGAAGATAGATCTCACCAACAATCAAGCACTACACTTCTCTCGGATGGAAGTGGTATGTCAGCCAGTTGGACGGAGGGAAAAGACAACCCAGTGATGGAGATAGTCGCGGTGTTCCTGGCTTCTACGTTGGGTGTGAAGGGGAAACAGCACTAACCTCCACACCGAAATCGCACACGGGCAGGACCAGCTCGCCATTTTCAGCTCGCTAGATGTCCGGGTGAAAATGGCTATCGGGCCGTCCGAACGCAGCCTGACTTATAGCCGAAGGGCGCCGGCTTGGAAGTGGGAAGAGTAGCGCGTGCGACGCCTAGCGGCGCGCGCGGTACTAGACTCTCAGCGAAGCGGTGCGGCGCGCTTGGCGCGCAATTCAAATTTCAAGTTTCGCAACTGCGCGGAGAGTCTTTACATTTCTGTGTTATTGTTTCTATGAAAACAATAATTAACAATAAATGTTTATTTATGCATATAACAAGTGTAGCAATGTAATATTAATATTAGTGCATTTGTCAGCATCAAAAGGGAGCTACAAGGAAAGAAGACCAACAGCAAACTCGCACCGCTAATCCAGAGAGTCCAGCAACTCAACAGAATCCGGAAAGAGTTATTCCAGTCGCCAGGAGGGACAGTCTGGAAGAGCCCCCTCCAAAACACGCCAAAGAGGAAAGAGCACTCCCCGCTTTCGATAGATGAAGCGCAACCCACAAAGAAAGCGTCCCTAGGAAGAAAAGCTCCACAGGTAGTGGCACAGCTCCCCGGAAAGGAA
>UXGD01004760.1:0-16154 GCA_900474315.1 Torymus auratus
AACTATAACACTAACCGTTGGCCAAAGAGATTGATCAACTGTTTACGAACCTCTATTCGTAGGCCATTTCGGTTGGTATAATTTCTAGCAGGGAATTGTACCTTTCATGTTAATTCCACAAAATTTTGTTTTTGTGATGCTTCTTCAATATAATATATATCGCGCCTGTAAAATATAATCATGAAAAATATTTATTGCATTAATAGTATCAAACGTCTATATGTAGCACCCGTAACACGTTGCAAGAACTGATCTGTCAACAAATTTATTCTCTGCTACTTATAAGCATATAATTATTTTTTGAACACTAACTGAAGTATAAATTTAACTACTGAAAAGTATTTTTATTGTATAAAAATTATGAATAAGTAGAATAGTTATAAGATCATGATGTATTAATAATGAAGAATTAATTCTCGTGTCACCTCTCGCTTTGCTCAATATCTTTACATTAAAAATTAGATAAATTCAATTAGAAAATCTAATAATTTTAGATATTAGTTTTAGTAATACAAGCACTGTCAATACAAATGACTATAAAGTTATAATTTAGATTATATATTACAATAATTTACCATGACTATAACTATAGCATTTAAATAAAAAAGTAAAAGAACATTTTTTAGCCCTTTGCTCAAATTGAAATTACTTAACACTAGCAATAATTACTAATACTAATTGAACTAACAGAAATAATAGTTTTTAGTCAAGGTATTTAGTCTGAAAACGCAGTTAAACATTGTTTGAGGTACATATTAGCTTAATAAAATGATTGTCTTGTCACTGCCAGGATTACAATTTTATTCAGCAGGTTCAGGATGGCAAAAGTCGAATATGACTTATAAAATTTTCCATACTTTAGTTTAATGTAAAATAAAAAGCATCTACAGATCAGACATAATAATAGACATCATTAGAAATTATTATAACTGAAAATATTTTTGACTCCATTTTCTTCTTTATAAACTGAATGTATTTTTACTTATAAATTTTTCGCACTGAACCTGTTAATATTGTATAAGACTATAGACTATTCATAAAAATCTGCTAAATTGTATAAATAAACAGTTAAAATTAGTAATTATTTGGTGGTGTTAAGTAACTTCTGAACAATTGAATATTATGCTCTAAAACTCTAGGGTTGTATTTTAGGGCTGATTTGGAACTAGGAAAACCCATTTTTAGCCATTTTAAAATTTTGACCTGAACAGTCGTCATGAAGTTACCCTTATATATAAATATATTTTTATAGTGGATAGAAGACAGATATATAATGGATTTATAAGGTATACATTTTTAAACAGATTGATAAATCAATTGCTTGAAACTGCCTCATATCCAGCAACAATTCAATCTATGCCATTAACGGTGGCACTTTAATCGACATACGATTGGAGCATTTTTACGAGCGTAGTTTCGTTTTATTGGTCTATGTGCGCATATCGTTTCGAATGCGCCCAGGAATATATGGCACCGTAAAACGCCGGTCTTGCAGTTTCTGTACACGTCGTACAAACTTCTCTTCACGTATCTACATCGGAAACATTGCTTTTCAGTTCTCGAAATTGTTTGTGCGGCGCCGGCGAGGTTTACCTGCGCTACATCCAAATCGTTCGGCGCGTGTTGTTTATGTCGGCCAGTAGCGTGGAATGCGCACGGAGGGCTACTTGTTATAGTTTGGCTGTACTTCTTGAAGTATGCGAAATCACGATGGCTACTTTGGTGGTCCGGTAAGTTTCCACTGCCCGAGAGACGACTCGAGTGTTTCACAATACGGATCTTTTCTTTTGGGCTATTAGACGATTTAGGAGTTGAAGTTGTAGCGGTAGTGTTGCTTACTTTGATCTGTAGTAGCTTCGAAATATATTTACTCAGTAAATACATTCACGTGTTTCCCAAATAATCTTGAGATTTCGAATTTAGTTCCAGCATTATTACTTAAAAGAGTTTCGAAAAGAAATGTTTCATAAATTTTGATTATGTTTGTCCAAACCTAGATCATGTCTACTTGGCTCTACTTATGGTAATTCATCCCCGAAAAACTTTTCTTCCAAACAGTTGTTTGCATGAGAGTTTGCTTCAATATAAAATACAAATAATTGTAGTATTCAAAAGTAAGTAGATTTAGAAAACTAAAAGAAAATTTCTTCATTTTTCAAGAAAATTATGCGTATAAGAGTAAACATCATTAACTTGAGAAAATATCATATTTTTTCTTAAAATTGTTATCTAAACCTTGCTACTTTTCAATACTATGATCATTTTTTTTTATAATATTGAAATGGACTTTAATAAGAAAATTTTTTGGAAACGAAATATTTTTCTGTTGGGTATTTCATTTTGTGAAAGTCATACCGATGTTTTCAGATTAATAAATTTATACAAAATATTTCCGAAACATGGAATAACATTATTCTCCAAACTTAGGTATACGGCACACACAGTGATACAGCTTTCTTTTAAATTACGCATGAAATAGCGTTTCAATGATCTTTTTCTATCTGAAACTTAATAAAATAAAATTTAATTGTACAATTCAAATTCACAGAAGCTTCCTGCATCAACAGCCAAGAGATAAAGCAATTTCTAGCCCCATCAGCATAAATATCCTCGAACCTTTCATCCCTCGGCTTTCTCGGAGCACGGCATTACAAACGCACATCCTGCGCATAAACCGACGTAAATAAAATGACCCGAATTATCGTCTACTTTATCTTCTTCTTCTTTCCTCTACCTTTTCCTTCGTGCCATCTCAAAGAGCTTCCTGGAGAGCTACGCGATGAAAAATTCCGCGGCGGTGGCGCGCTAGCTGCATTACGGTACAAAATATGATCTCGCTGGCGCAAAGTCGACTTTCTAATCCTAAAATCCAGAGCCAGCGTTCTTTTCACGTGTGCGCCTATAAAGAATGCATCGTGAGCTCTCTTTCTCGGGTAAAGTGCAAGAAGCGCGCGAGTAAATCACTTTCGCGCGCGCGCTCGGGCAAGGGGAGGACTGGAGGGAGTGAAACCCAGCGGGTGGGTTCGCTTATCGCGCTTCGTGGCTTTTATCCCCGGGAGCACAAAATCGAGCGCCGGCAGTGTTGTCGGCACAAAAAGGCTTGATGTGCTTGGGTGTCAATTAAGGGCGGTAGATATGGGAGAAAGCGACAAAAATAGAGATGCGGCGCCTGATGAATTATGCGGGCCGGTTTAAATGAGTGAGGTGCTTTGATATATCGGGTAGACTTTCGATCAAATTATTTGCTTTTAGCACTGAAAATCCTTTTTGGGTTGCGATCATTCAATTAATGTTATACGACTCAATCATTTATTTATTGAAGTTTATGTATCTCGTATTATTATTCGTAAAATATTTAAAAATCTCTCTTTCATTTTCGTATAAGTTTGGTATGTATGAACATGCTTTGGTATTAAAAAGGGCTTGAATAAATTTACCAAATAGACACTTTGTGATATTTTAAATTATTTTAAGCTTGTGTAATTTATCTCTTCTTCTTTTACAGATTTTTAATGGAAGTAGTAAGTGAAAATAGTAAATAGAAAAAAAGTTATTAGTTTTACTGTGCAACGGAAGATTCTGGAAAGGCAGAAGCTCCAGCTGAATCTGCACATAATATACATTTTCATATAATAAATAGTCTAAAGCGTTACGAAAACGCAGAAAACCTTACGAAAATGCAGTTTTTTTTCTAACCAATAAATATAAATGATTTATTTCTGACTAGAAATAATATAACATAGCTAGATCAATTTACAAAAATTTATGGACTTGAAATAGTACATTGAGCAACAAGGGGAGAAAATGAGCTATTTCTATAGCGAGGAAGTGAGGCATCCTGCACGAGACACAGATGTGTGCTAAAAAGACCTCACCCGAGTCTGAAATATCTTTTCTGTAACACATGCGCGATTTTCGTCGTTTTCCCACATAAAAAGAGGTCCTAAAGTAACATTTTTTTGACCGATTGGATGAAAAATACTATATTTGCCCAGCGGGCGCTAATGAATCCATCTAGCGCCCGCCTTGTGCGTCAAGGATTGGCGCTACTCTAAAACTCCGTAAAATCACAAAAATTAAACTTATCCACTATAAATTTATGAATGCATGTTTTTATGTTTTTTTTTTATTGAGAAATAAATCCAGTATACAATTTTTATTAGAAAATAAATATCTTCACATTCGCACAAATTCGTAGTGAATTTTTGATTATTTTTAACAAGTTTTTTTAATATTTATTACTCCAAGTGTTTGGGTGTCGTATAAATCAAAAATCTATTTAGCCCTGCTTTTTAGGCTCAAAACCCCCGAAAATCAATACATGAGTCACACAAAATATGGTGTGCACCTAGGGCTTAGTGGGCCTTTGACCTCGTGTGGCAGCAGTACTCGTCTTCGGCTCGTATTGCAAACTCCATACTCGGTCTAAAAAGGCCTACTTTGCGCCCTAATAGGTAAACTATATACTATTCTTCCCGTGTTACATGCCGTATTTTTACTTCCTCCTAGAGGAAGCTTTGTGATAGTAAAAAAAAAGTTTTTGAAAAAATGTGTTAGGAATGTTGTTTAGAAATTTTGTAATCGAAATACGCTATTTTTAGAAAATGTCCGTATGCATGTGTGTGTGTATTACACACACACATATTTGCAATAAAATGACTATTACTATTACTATACGTGACCGTATACGCTGATATCTAATGATCTACTCAACCGATTTTAACGAGAGAGGGATCATTTTTTCAGATTTTGCTTCCACGATTTTTTTAATATTTAGAACGAATATTGTTTATATCCCGCGCAAAAATTGAAACCGTTGGATTGCGGCGCTATATTACTACCATCTAGCGCCGAAATTACGGTGATTCATCGGCGCTATGGTTGCGCTAGAATAGCACTATATTGGCGCAATACCATAATTTACTATAGCGCCAATATTGCGCCCATATAGCGCAATGGAAATATTTAAAATAAATAAAATATTTATTTATCATATATGACACAATATTTTTACATAATTTACTTACTATTCAAATTCTATTACATTTACAGGTTCAATTACATAACTATTTTATTATTTCCGTCTTCAATATATCAATATAAATATTTCCATTGCGCTACTTATATGGGTTCTATATTGGCACTATAGTAAATTATGGTATTGCTAGCGCTATGCTAGCGCCACCATAGCGCCCACGAATTACCGCAATTTTGGCGCTAGATGGTAATAATATAGCGCCGCAATAGATCCAACGGTTTCGATTTTTGCACGGGAAGATTCGAAAGCAGCTGATTGTAGAAGTTCTTCTAAATAGTTCTTCCAATGTTTCAAATATTTTTATTGTTTATGACCCTCATCAGGATAAACAATAAAAATGTCTGAAACGTTGAAGTAAAAAAATAAATGGTGATTTTATTTCAGATCTTTTCCTTATAAAACAACATAATCCTGGTATAGAAAATTGGTCATTAGATTAAAAAACTACTATAATAAGCATATTGTAACTATTGAAATATCAATTCTCTCGGGTAAGATATTGAAATGAAATTGTTTATGAGAGAATGGTAACTTAACAGTAAATATGGCATTGTCACTGTTACAATGCATATATTTGGCCATATTTAAACATACGCCTGTTAACAGTTACAATGCCATGTTAAGAGTAAACTAATCCTTTTCTCAGTGTGGGAGATATACTTATGAATATATGTATATAGAAATATTACTTATTCTTTTAAAGGTTGAAATTTTTCAAGAAAATGGGAAAAAAGCCTCTTTCTTTAAACCTCAGCCATTTAGACCAGAACCGATCTACTTAAAGTTTCAAAAAAGAAATTGAAACTAGAAAGGAAGAGCTTCTATTCCCTTTTTTTAAATTAAAAAAAGTCGATTCCTTCAAAAGTTATAAGAAGGGTTTGAAGTTAAATGTCGAAAACGCATAAAAATGCACAAATTATAGGAATCAGCAACGCCGACTTTAAGAGCATATTATATTGAGACACGCTATTTTTTCCTACGATTGTCACAATTGTAGATTATTATAAATGACAATTACATTCCCCAGCGACAATGACGAAAATTCGAAAGAAACGGTTATATTATTAGTTAACGTGGTGTTCGCAGCGTCAGCATCGAAAAAAAAATCAAATCAGGTCAGGTGATACGGACGCGCAGTGCCTTGAACAGTAAATTTCGTCGATTGTCACGGCTCGAAAAACTGACACGGGCTGTATTCAACTACTGCAATAACCGAATCTTGCGGCTTTTTGGTAAAACTGCTAAAATCAGTTCCACGGTCAGCGATTTAATACTTTCGCCGCGTTTTTGCGTGCTTGCCCAAGGATGCTTCTGACAGATCTATTAGATTTTAAAAAAATGTGCTACCATGGTAGGAGATAGAAGCGAGGAGCGCGTATTTGTATGTTTTATCTGCAGTTTTTCGCTTTGCAGATAATCATTTCTTAACTATTTTCTTATCAGTATGTGAACATAAGAAAACACTGATTATTACATAATAAATTAGTTTGCAAGTAAAATTAGTTTTCTATTCAGCTAAAGCAGAATTCTATTCCGATTACAATCTTCTAAATTAATTAATCATTTGAATAAATAAATTTAGAAATAAATTACTCTATTTAAAATTAATCTAATACTAATTCGTAATGAGAGCGAAATGTTATAATGACAGTATAAAATGATACAATGGTCGTGTCCTTTGCTAGTATAAATCGCTGAGCAACATTGTGTACAAGACATGCTTAACTATATGCGCATATCGAGTAGGGTTAGTACACTTAAACGGTAGTATGTCAAAGTTTCCGAAAGTTAATCTACGACCCTACACCTTGTCTCATCGCTTTAATAAAGAATCAAATGTAAGCACTAAAACAAGACACGAGCAAATCGCACACACAAATCCTAGTTGAGAGTGCTCGAGCTCAATCATTATCGATTTTTTACACGAAGAAAAGGGTTCTTTGTCCCCGAAGCTCACGATACGCCTCTTGAACTGAATAAAATATCTTTCACGTAGAATGCACCGCATTATTTTACCATAAAAACTTTTCTTTACATAGTTTGATGCTTTTAGATAATGGATTTTGCGTGCTATAAGAAGATAAACGATAACGATAGAAAAGAATTCTTTCATTGATATCAGAATTGATACTACAAAATAATACGCACAATTTGTTCCCTTTGGACTTTTCTAACATTAGAAGGTTAAAAAAAATGGAAGCATAAATACGTATAAGAGATAGTAACTATATAACTAGCGAATACGCTGCAGAAAGTATTGGCGATATTTGGGCAATATATAAGCCATTATTAAAATATGGACCTTATATGGGTAATATATGGGCGAAATATATTGCAACAAAGTATGGACATAATATTAACGATGCGATTATGATACGTTATGGTGCAACTTATTAAACCGATGAAATAATGAACGTTATGTGCTATAAAGATAATTTTCTAAAGGGTGGTTGATGAGTACAGAGCTTGATTACAATAGAAACATTACCTCACATATATAATAAAGCAACTTTGAAGCTACTAAGTACGTTAAGTAGCTATAATAAATTATACTCGTATAAAAGATTAATATATCAAAAGCTTTTAAGGTAATAAATCACGGGCATTATTCGCGCTCCCATTTCGTCTAATTTCCGGCCGTTAGAAAGCGAACGAAGAGAAATCGGCCTTATATTTAGCGAAATTTGGAATGGAAAGGGTGATATTTTTTGTCGTCCCCCCGCAAAACGACCTCAACCCTCCATAAAGTGCCATAAGACTTTATTTGCAGAGGAGAACTTTCCCACCTCACTGTGAAAGACGAAAAAGGCAGATGGACGGCATCCAAGCCACGGAAAGTACGAGAGAGGGAGAGCGAGAGGGAGAGAGAAGATACGTCTCTCGTGAGGGTAAAAGAGTATCGGGGTAGCATGCTTTTCTCTCTCCCTTTTCCTCTTACACCCTCTCTCGCTCCCCTTCTCACTCTCTCTCTCTCTCTCTACTCACAATATCGACTTTTAATTACTTTGCATCGTTTGCCTTTAAGGGAGCGACGAGTTTCACGCTTGCCCTGACGAACGCACCGTCGCGCAGAAGCTTTCAACTTTTAAACCAATACCTCGCCTGACGCGCGCGCAGAGCAATACCGGGTAAAAAAGGAAGCAGATAGAGAGACGACGACGGCGATGGGCGCGCTCGCGTGTGCGATATAAAGAGGCAGGAAAGTGGAGAAAGAAAAAGAAGCCACGGGCAGCAGGCTCGACATTTAAAGCGAGGCTAGTAGTTCGAGAGACGGTGCGCGAAACGGAAGGAGGAAAAAAGTGAAAGGCGGGCACGCGCGTACTTAGATGCGATGGGGAGGGCAATATGTAAGTCGAGAGCCGCGAGCCGAGAACGCGGCGAATATAAATGACGAGTGAGAAAAGCGGAACACGATGGGAAAGGGCGCGCGTTGTTTGCGGCTTTCCTCTTAGTGCCACTGTGGAGATGAAAGGCGCGGTTTTGAGGTCTTGAAGCAGCCCTCTCTCTCTGTCACACACGCTCAATGAAAACTTTTATTTCCACTTGTCGGGTGGGCCGGGTGGAAGAGTTTTCGCGCCTAGCCTACTTTTGCCCGCTCCGCTGGAACATTGTTCTCTTGCTGCATATACGGGCACCGCCAGCCGCGTAGTATAGCAACACAATGCGCAAGCAAGGCTGCGCAGTTAATAAATAACGAGCGCGAGCGTGTCAACTTTCGAAATTGCTTCGTTAAGTAATCTCCTTAGGCAAACTTTTGGAAGCTTTTGAGGCTTCAATGCTGTACCGAGCATGCGGCTCGTGGATAGCGCAGCGGTGACTACTTTAATGAGCGTCAAAATCACGAGAAGTGTCCTGCAATCTGATTTGAACGATTTGATAAGTTCAAAGAGACTTGATGTGTTCAATCGATGTTTTGCTCAACCTTTCCCAAAATCCTCTAGTATAATTGCGCGCGTTTATTCAAACGAAATGTTATTACGCGACTGTCGGAGGGCAATGAAAAGTTGCGCGAATAGAATTCATTTTCTCGTCGAGATTGGAAAAGTGCATTTAATTGAGACCATTGATAGGACCGACACTTGCAGAGCGAGGGGAGTAAAATTAATTAAGACTCCCCCGTCGATAATAATAACGGCCGATGACGACTGTGTGCGCAATTTGCGTGCGATTCGACGGATCGGACAGAGCAGGGGCGATAGAGAGGGAGGAACAGCTAATTGAAAACCGAGAGATAAAATTGCTTGGGGATTATATGTACGAATCGCCGGATTAAGTGCACCGCTGCGGCGGCCGAGAGATCGGGCTGAAAAAATACGGGAAATATGAGGGCGCGCGAGGAACAATGAGCTCGTTTCGGAGACGCGAGAGAGCCGAAAAAAAATCTCCCGTGAAAATGGAGAAACGGAAATGCACGCGCGTTGTGTGTATGTGTGCCTGTTGAATTTTACGAAGCCCACCGCGGAGAATTATAAGCTTAATCCAGCCACTCGAGGACTTTCGCATCCGATTAAACATAGCCGTCGTCTCGTATGAATTCGGGAGGGGAAAAAATCGCGGAAACACACTTGCGCCGTGCAGCCTAGCTCCCGCAGTGTTGCGCTTTTCATTTTCTAACGGGGTTATTAATGGGAGAAGTAAACATTTTACTTGAATAAATGTAAGATTTTTCTACTTTATAATAAATTTTAAGCCAATGGGTTTATCTAAAATTTAAAAAGCATATACACGCGGTTAGAATTTTCTCATAAAATTTACCGTGAAATTCGAGTGTTAATCGTTGAACAATTCACTTTTCTCTAACTTTTTATTCATACTTACTATAATTCTTATCACCAGTCTTAAGAAAATTTTATATACTTTACGACAAAACTCAAGTTTTTCAAGGTCAATTTTTGGAAAACTTTTTGTAATTTTTGCTGAATTTTTATTTACTTGAGCTTTCACATGTACAATTTTTGTTTGCGCAATAGAATTAAACTTGTCTAGAATTATAGAATTTAAAAGAAAATTAATATTTGTTCGATAAAATTTTTATGTAAAGTATTGTTATGTATGGAGAGCTACCACTTTTTTTTATAAAAGTTACGGTCAACGAAATTTGTATTGGGGACACAGCAATTATAGCCGTCCACTCAGCCACCGGACGCCATCGGCTGGCTTACTTCTGCTCGTCGTTATATTGCAATCGAATACATTTCGCACTTATCACTTATGCAGTTATCATGTAGAGTCCTAATATAGTTATCACACATGATCATATTTTATGATTATAAATGTTGATTACTTTTCGCTTGAGAGTAAAATCTCTTTGTCGGGATAAAATTCTGAGAGAAATCGTTACATCCGCGTTTGATACATCATGTAGTGATATATATATCTGCCGGGCAAAGTAATCGGATAAAGTGAACGGGGAGGCTGTTACGCTCCACCCTATCTCAATTTTCTGTATAAAGCTAAATGAACGCATCAATTTTCCGCGACAGATTTAGTTGAAAGATCGAATAAATTTTCTACAAGCTATGATAATTATTCGCATCATTCTTAAAAACGACCTACTTGAAAATATACGTATGAAATTCCGAGACCTCGCGCGCCTCACCATGGCCGACGCAAAAAGCAGCTGAGCCAATATCCCGATCTCTTAATCATCGCGCCACCGACGGTTCTGCATTATTGAACAAGCGTCTGCACGCCGAATCCCCAACAGGCGACATTCCTGCCAGCAGCCATTTAACATTGCACTTCGAGCCCAGCGCAGCGTTAATTCGGCAACGAATAATTAGCGCGCGCGCATCGACGAGCCAAGTGGACGTGAGCGAGCACCGCAACAGCGCGTGCGACTAGAGTACAGTAGCACCGAAGGGCTGCACACCGCAGCAGCTGCTGCTGCTTTACTTTGCATAAACGGGCCGACGGTGACTAGCGTGCCGGTATTTCGGTATTTTGCGGTCTTCGGCTCGCGCCGCGCTGTGACAAACCCCCGAGAGCGACTCAGCCCCGAGTCCGTGTTTGGCGGCACACTACTGCCAGTCTGCGCCCTTTCATTAACCCGACGAGCCGCCGGCGAAAAGCTGTGTATATGCCAATGAATAACATGTCGTCGGGCCGAAACCGTCTCCATAAATTGAGCGCAGCCGCTGCACAGCCTGCCTTATACGCGTATTATCCTTGCTTCATTACGCGTCGCGCTCTCCTTAGCTAGCCGCGCGCGTGCGGAAGTCGAATGCACTGCCGTGTAGGTTCGGGCGAACTTCCACGGCGAGAAGGGAAGTTCCGGGTCTACAAGTGCGCGGCCCGATCGATGGGGCTGCGAATGCGCCTCGACGAATCAATGAGGCCGATAAGGCAATCGTAATGGTTAATAAATATCCGCCGCTGAGAGCGTTTGCATGGTGATTCGGGCTTTGTACTCTGAATGGTTATATATACTGGGTATTTTTTATGACGGTACGTTTAAGCTACTTAATGATAATGCTCGAGGAATGAGGATAATTTTTTTTACATATCTTAAATGTTATTTATTTCTAACGACGTTTTCTCTAAAAATTATATTATATTATTGTACCGTGTTCACACGTTTGCCGATTGATAGAGGAACTTTTAATACTTTTTTATGCCCGTAATCTGGTAGAAACGTTAACCAGAAGCTAGCCATTTTTCAGTTAACTTTATGGCTAAAAACGAACATTCCTTGTATTTCATAATATAAAAATATACTTAATTTTGTACCAGGGTAACGGCTGCATCAATAACTACAATCTTCTCACGTGCTTTAATAATAACTATAATTTAATTTGAATTTGGAATGGCCAATAAGTTAAATTGTCGATATTATAATTTATGATGTACAGTAAGATTGTACGAACGTACTATTTATCAATTATAGAAAGTTTTAACACTAGCGTTTTGTTTCTGTCAAGACTGTTTTCGAATCAAATCAATTTTAATATTACACTTTTAACAAAAGTACATAAGATCAAATTTTCAATTTCAAATTTTTTTCGTCATCACGATCTTGCATTTAACAACCAATCAAATCACTCTTATTGTGATGACAGATTTCATCCATCACTTTTTTAAGAAAGGATTCAACTTTTAAACCTAGGGTTAAACGCTTTGTACCCTATTATGTGACCATTTAATAGATTGGATATATAATGGTATAGACCTGAGGTTACGAGCATTTAATTGTAATCGATAGCTTACAAAAATGTAAACAATATACACAGACTAAAAAAACATTTACATCACTCTTTTCTCAGATATTAACTGAAACCCATCATATTTTTCTATTAAATTCTATCTCTCTCACTTCTCGCCATAAGAACAAGCCTTCTACTAGCCATTTCCTAACTATAAAAACTGACTAACAGTCTCTTTTTGTCTTCAATTTTAATATCTCTGAAATAGTTAAGAATAAGCTTGTCTAAATTGTCTTTCTATATTTCCAATCTATTAAATGGTCGAATAATGTTGAAAAAATCGTTTCATCGGTAGATAGAAATATATAAAAAAAGGTCTAGTTTTTGGTATTCCTCCAGTAAAACTCGCTATTTCTGAGTAAAAAATAGAGTCGATTTAAACCAGGGTTACTACAACGGTAATGTTTTTTTTTAAATGATTGTCAAACTAATAATTTTATACTCACCCAAGAGGAGCAAGGTATAATAATTCCAAAAGAACTTACCTGAAACAAAAATTAAGTTATTAAGTAAAAAAAAATGTAATATATTAAAAAATATGTTTTATTGCTATTTTCTATTCTCCATTTTTGTCTGTATACTTATACTTCTCATACCAAAAAATTCAAACTTTTCAAACTTCCTCTAATGTTTGACGGAAATAAAGTACCGACTTCAATTCTGTAAAATGGGTTTCTCTTTTTCCTTACTTTTTGTTTCGGTGTTTGACCGAAGAAACTTTCGCGCTCGGAATATATGTACATTCACGTGTTGTTACGTATCTGAAGAAGAGCATCGCTTAACTTTTTGCATTGTGCAAAATGATGGAACGCGCTTCATTCAGATTCCATGGTAATAACAAGTAAATTTTCAAATGTTTGATTACATTTAACAATTGTCAGCAAAGCTTATAAGCTGAAAAAAATGCGATTAACTTTTTGAACACAAAAAAAACAGTACTCGAACAGCAAACGCTCTCCGAGTTTCAAGTCCAATACTCCAGCTTTAAATAAGGAGTAAGGAGTTTTTTTATTTCTCCGAACTACGGAAGAAATAAAAAAAAATCACCCTCACGCTATACCGTAAACTTTATCGTTCGTATTTCAACGCAATGATTTCAGCGCCATTGATGCGGAATGAAAGACACGCATCACTTGCGCATTAGTACTAAAGAATAAGAGCAAAAATGGCCGAAAACTTTCGAGGCTGAAATAGCCAAACGCGTGCTCGCGCAGGCGCACCAGACCAGTGCGTGTAGTGCGCGCACACTCACACACACGCACAAAAGGGTTAAGAGAGCTGCGCGGGTACACTCGACAGTGATTTTTCCGGGTAAAATTACGCCCCTAAGGCATTTTTAACTTTTCCTCGACTGCAGCTCGCAGCAACTCGTTGGCGAACAAAAAATTCCCTCATCTCCTCCTCGACCTCGACTACTACGCAGGCAAGCAGATTATAGAAAAAAGATGAAAAGAGATTAAGCGTATAGTGGAGAGAAAAGAAACGAAACGGAGGGGAAAACACGGGAGCCTTGATACGAAAAGGGTGTGTGAAAGAAACAAAAAGTGGAGAAAAAAGAAATACATATGGTCAAAATAAAATATCAGCAAGAAGAAATGTGCACATCAGATCTAACACTAAATACTTCTGTAAAATTTGCAGTCAGCGTCGAAGCCCCTGGGATGCATTGAACATTGGAACGGAACAATGATTAAAACGAGGAAACAGAAACGCCATAGTAAGCCAAAGATCTCACTAGGAGAGTATGAGGAATTCGGATCACAGATTCGATTCAAACTTTGGGATAAGTTTTATAATTCAGCAATATGAAGGAAGCGGAATCAGTTTTAAATGTGCTGTCTGGATTAAATGATTTGGTCTAATAGCTGTTTGTAAAGAGTACACTTTTTCTTAAGGCATTCCCAGATCTATGCATTTACTATTTCACCAATACCATTGACAGCACATCTAATATGACAATGGGCCTAAAGTTTGATCCAGATATTGACATTGTGCTCTTTTTTAGTAGACTAATATGGACTTTCTTTTATAAAATCAGAAAAATACCACTATAACGAAGGAGAAATGAAACAACTTCACAAGATAGACACCAATAGCTGGTAAAGTCTTAACGACCAGGCTCTCCGGGATGTCGTCCTCACCTACCAACTACTATAGAAAAGTGGCTCATTGCAAACACTAGAGAGAGAGGGAGACCGTTATTTGCCTTTGTACGGAGTCGCGAGCGCAAGGGTGTAAAAGTCGAGGAACGCTTTTATTGAAATTCTCGCGCATGTGGAGGATAACAACTGCTCTCGGTTCTAAAAGTCAAATTCGGCACGGTTGAGAGAATTGAAGCGGCGCCGTGCTTATATCCGACGGGTGAAGAGCCCCGTGAGAACTTGCGCCCGCGTGCGCCTGCGCTGAGTGGACACTGGAGGTTCGTTAGGCACCGCGACATCGCCGGTCCTCCGCGATTTGAATTTCACACCGTTATTCATTATGTCGGTTTTTTCATTTTTATGCGCTCAAGAATGGCTTGGATCCCTCGAGTTTCGATTTTTTTTTCAACTCAGAAACTGTGCTACACTGTCGTTTATTCTCTTTTTCCTCTTCACAAGAACGAGTGACGGTATCATCTAGCTTCGGTTTTATGTACTTTTTAATACTTAAAGTAAAAAGACTGAACAAGTCTTTTTATAGCCTTATACATTTCTCTTTTCCGTAGAGTTATCGTTGAAAATGCGTTTTTTATTCAATTTAATGTCAATTTTGTTGATAGCGAAAAGATGATGTTACACGATGGAACGATAAAAAAGCAGATAACGACAGTATACAACGTCTGTACAAGAATATTTAAAAAAAGAAGAAGAGAATCGTAATAAGAGTTATACATTCTGACTGAGAACTTTAAGTTTTGAATAGTCTATAAGTAAAATAAATTACAAAAGGTTACAAAGAGCAAGTTACATCTACTCTGGCCTTAAATATATTTTGCAGTAACATCTACCATTTTCTTTAAGACATTTTTTTCGTATTTCGTTCGGACTCCCAGTACGTTTTGGCCATCGGCACATTTTCAAGTTCCTTGAAAGCACTTTATTTCACATGGGCAAAAAATTCCACAGCTCTTAAGATTTCGCCACGCACGTTCGTACTCCCAAAGATACTTCTTCGTGGACCCGTTAAATAAGAGACGAGTTCTGGAATCTGCTTATACGAGTTAAAAGCGAATCCATTTGCAGTGAAAAGTACACGATGCTAATTGAAAGCTAATAATCCTGCGCTAAATTCGAAAAGTACGGAAAAGGTTCGTTGCTCCACGAGTAGCAGTCGAGAGTTCGGGCGACGTCGCGTTCATTCAGCTTCCGTGGGGCGCGAGAGCGCGCACAATTGCAAGGGGATGGGGGAGCGAAAACCTAAAGTGAAAATACGGAATCCCAGGGCAAAACGGCATTCGTAATGTTGAATATAAAATTCCCGCGGATATTCCCCGACGTGTGCAGCTTCCGTGTGCGCGCAGAGGTTTCTCTAGCCTCGGGTGGGCATGCGCGCGCTGCTGTATGAATATTTAAATTGTCTCGTTACGAGCGCCATCGGATGATACGGCCTTATTACGTCGTGACGAGGCGAGAGGTGAAAACGGAAGAGAGAGGCGGCGAAAAAAAATGCGGTGAAAGGTTAAAAGGGATCCCTATTCAATTTATTAACATCGTCATATTGCTTACTAAGGCATGAAAAATGCGATAAAGTCCATCTTCAACAAAAAATTAAGCTGGTAATAACGAGGAATCGTGTAGGAGCAGTAATGCAAAATGACTGTCATATAAAAAATGTCGGATCATGTGTCGTATGACTGTCATTTGACCGTCATGATTGTCAGAGCTTGTCATGCAAGTTTTCTATGCAAAATGACGGTCATATTTGGGAAAGTC
>UXGD01004761.1:0-16152 GCA_900474315.1 Torymus auratus
TCGGTGGTTCAGTGGTAGAATGCTCGCCTGCCACGCGGGCGGCCCGGGTTCGATTCCCGGCCGATGCAATTTTTTTTATTTTTTTGCTAATTGTTTGTTTGATTAAGAGCTAATTATGAGTTTATTTAATGAAAAAAAAATTTTAATCCACAGTAACCAGCCCCTTTGGGCCGCCAACGTTACGTAACCTATTTTACAGTACAAAGTTTTGTTGCAAATGAACATTTTGGCGACCAATATTTTTTTAAGTAGTATGGATAATTGTTACTGATCACCTTTAAAGCTATATAAAAGTATTTAAATCATGTCGCGGTAAAAAGATCACTAAATCCATCAGAATGTATTATTTAAAACATCGCCACTTTCAATTACAATTCACAATTTTGCAGTACAAAAAAAAAGTAAAAATACCTAATGACCCAATAAACCAAACCCCGCAATTCCAAAAAGACCCGTCTTGCCCTTACACACTGGACTCCACACAAACATCCGCTTCCAACCCGAACCTTCAGCTCCCCAATCCACATCTTCCCGTGTAAAAAAAGTCTAGGCTAAGTGTTGTAGGAGTCTGGCTTCAAAGGTCTGACCAAAATCTCGTTTGTCGGACGATCCCAGGCTTTATGCCAGATTTTTTATTTTTTCTATTAAAAGTCTCGGAAAAATGTCCAGGCTTTATCCAAGACTTTTTATCAGACTTAGTATACAGCGGAAAAAGTCTTGGAGAAAATGCCCAGCCAGACTTTATCCAAGACTTTTGACCAGACTTAGCATACAGCATAAAAAGTCTCGGAAAAATGCCCAGACTTTATCTAAAACTTTTGACCAGACTTAGAATACAGCGTAAAAAATCTCGGAAAAAATTCCCAGACTTTATCCAAGACTTTTTTTATCAAATTTAGCATACAGCGTAGAAAGTCTTGGAGAAAATGCTTAGACTTTATCCAAGACTTTTTATCAGGCTTAGCATACAGCGTAAAAAGTCTTGGATAAAGTGTGGTGATTTTTTGCAAAGTAGTTTTACACTGTATGCTAAGTCTGGAAGAAAGTCTTGGATAAAGTCTATAGGCATTTTTTCCAACACTTTTGAAAAAATAAAAAACTGTTGCAAAAAATCTGGGATCGTCCGACAAGCGGGACTTTGAAAAGAGTTTTGAAGACTTCTACAAGACTTCGCCCAGACTTTTTTATACGGGACTGTAACTATATTCCGTTTACGTAACACGTAACACCTTGCGCAACATGCGCGACAACCTTGATCTTGAACATACCCACACACCCGTTTCAACCTTCTCTCTTGCTCTCTTGTTCGCAGGAGTACGACAGCGTGATGACAGAGTGGCAGGCGGCGGGTCGTCGGCTCGCCCTCGAGATGTCCGAGCTGAAGGAGTGCACGAGCCTGTCGGGCAGCCTGACGCCCCTGAACCGGCTGCTCGCCGATCCGACCTTAAGGCGCACCGCCCATGACGCCGAGGAGGCGATGCTCGCCCTCGAGGAACGCGCCGCTGCTCTGCTCGCCGTCGATCACGTCAGGTGAGTGTACGGATGATTGTGTGTGTATATAATCACGGGAGGAAGGATGAGTGCAACGGTGAATTAGAAGCTGAGGGGATAGGGGAAGCTGGGATTGTGTAATAATTGCAGGGATAAGAGGGCTTGAATGTTTTTTAGGAGGACATTATGTCGTGAGAGTTGAGGATAAAAGACATGAGGTTTGAATGAAGTCGTTTGTCGAATATGAATAGACTTGAAAGTAAAAAGATCATAATTTAGAAGCAATAATCACTGATATAATCATCATATATATATATGTTATTTAAAAAAATTATTTGAGGCAAAAGAAAATTATAGGTTTCTGATACGAAATTCAAATGTTACAAACAAGTGTATTTGAAATTAATAGTTAATAATCACTGATGCTTGTGTAAGGTCAACATTTTTAACATTATCCGACATTACTGCCACGTGTATTATTATTATATTCTCGTACGTTTATATAAATTTCATTACCGTTTCATAAAAAACTTTCTATACAAAAAAGAACTGAATTTTTAATTAGCTGACTATTTTTTATGTTAAAAAAATAACAAAACTTGTGAAACGTAAAAAAAATCCTTGTGTCTTAAATGTATCTACCTGTACATTCTCTCTTCACTTTAATTTACTTTCACTATTATAAAAATGAGTGTAGGTTCCTACTTTATCGATGACTACATTAAGGATAGTGATACTTTTTAAAGAAACAGAGAATTTAAATGAGATTCTCATAAAAGTGGCTACCCGTACTTGACACATTCTACTTATACCGAATATTAAAATTCTATTGTTGCGTTTAATCTACTTTAAACTTGTCTTTTTTTACTTTCTTTCACAATGGAGAGCCTAATTATTTAAACATAGTAACTGTTTAAGGTCTATACTCCTACGATAAATTCCTTTCAATATTTTAAATTATCAAAATGTTATAATTAAATTTGACATAACTAATTGATTACATGACAGATTTTTTTTGATCCTGCGGTTCAAACATGATAGTAGAATTTGTTAAGAGTATATTTATTAGTAACGCTACATAATTTAACAATTATATGTATTAATTGAATCCAATTAGTTTTAATATCATATAATCAAATTAATGTAAGATCAAGTATAGTGACTCGACTAGTAGATAAACGACTAACGCAAGTAAATGAATGTGTAATGTGATATTTTCAATCGCTTACATAAAATTCTTTTATGCTACTGATGAGTCAAACATGACTTTTTTCAAAGTTTGAAGTTGGAAAAAAGTGATTCATGATGTCAGAAACATTGAAAATATATTTTATTAACTATTTATGTGCAAAAATGCTCATCTACTGGGCGAGTCATCCTAATACCGAAATAACTGTTTCAAAATTGTATCACTATCAGATAACTATAAAATTATAAACAGTACACGAGAATCTCTATAAAAGAATTTCACAAATCCTCGAAACAAAGTCACCGATATATACATATACACAAAAAACGGAGAAACGCGGACGATTAATTCGTGAGAGTATGTCGTTGGGCGTTTCTCTGCGTTTAGGAGTTTCGCACACGTCGCACAAGTGAAGTAGAGAGAGAATCGCGGGAGTCATAGTTTAATATGGAAACTGAAATTGTTTTCATTGTCAAAAGCAGAATGTCGCTGGAGCGAGCGCGGAGGCTCGTCGAAGAGGTCGGCAACGCGGCCACGAGGCTCGAGTCGTCGTTCGAGTCGCGCCGCGCCACCATTCGCAACCTCGCCGTGCTCAGGAGCATCGAGGACCAGGCGCGTGAGGTGAGTTATTTCTTTGCTTTTTATATTTTTGAGTATTGTGGTTTGGATGTGAATCCTTGGTTCTGAGAAGTGTGGAGAAAGCTAGAGTTGGAAATCAGGTGAGTGGAAAGGATTCTTATGAATGCGAGAATTGTCAGAAGTATATTATTGTATGCAGAATTTGCAAAATTTATAAAATATATAGTTATATCCCTCAGATGTGAAAGAAGATTTCTACTTTTTTTCTTCAAATTTTTACCATAACAGAAATAATATTCCACTCGTGACACATTTGTAGCTTAACGAAATTATATTCTTGAGAAGATAGGATCTCAACTAGATTATATTGTATCTATTGATCCATAAGTTATTATGACAAATTTTTATCTATCTTTTGTATCTACCAATTTAAATCTTTCGATAAGCATCTGCATGGTAGGAAGTTAGACTATAGATATAAAAAAAGTATATTCTAAATATCTTATATTAGCTAGAAAAATTTAGTAAATAAATCATAATATCATAAAAATATATGATGAAATCGACAATTCACATATTAATCATAATAATATTCAATTAAACATTATTTTATGCATACAATTAACAAACATTATAGCATAAACGTAAAAAAATCAAAAAATTTAATAACACTTTTCGAAAATTAAAAACTCGAAAAAATCGGATCAGAAACGCCAATAACCCGCCGCGGGGGTCGACATACCGACACCACTTATACACCTCTCGTCTCACGCGCGGACCAAAATCGCCGGACCTCTTATAAAGGAAAAAAGAAAAAAAGTTCGCCGCCTCGAATTAAATTCTGCCGACCTCACGCGAAGCCCGCAGCACTGGCTGCTATCTCATCGCCGACATCATTGGGTGCTAATCGGTTAGCATCGATTCACCCGCGCGCGCTGAGGTCAGCCGCCCGCGTGTAAAAGAGGTCCCCGAACGAGGTTACCACGTGCGCGCGCGCGAGCGCGGAAAACCGCAGGAGGAGGAGATTACGGCAAATTGATTTGAGAAGGAGGAGGATGAGAAGGTGGTGTGGTGGTGTGGCGGCTCGCAAAAGTTATTGATTATAGGAGGCAGCGGCTTGGGAGCTGTTAAGGCCGAGGAGAAATTTTGTGCGAGTGGTTGAGCAGAGAGAAACAGAGAGATTTTATTGTTTATTAATTTATGTAAAGGGTGAGATGTGGTCGCAGCAGAAAAGAGATGAGAGAGAGATTTTTTCGAGATGATCTGTTTTCGGTGAAGGACTATTAAAAAATCGTAAATGTCCGGCTGATTTATGGGCTTTTGATTCGTTTGTAAGAATTAGCATGAATAAATCAATATTATTGTCAATATCCTAAATTGTCTGATACAAATTATCATTTAAATCCAATCGAAAAAATAACTGCAGTTGAAATTTTTATTAAAAATACTACATATTTGTTAAAATTTAGTGGCATAACTCTTGCTCATTACTTCTTATTAGGAAAACGAAGATTGTTGTAACGCTTTCATTTTCACTTATAAATCATATACTCTATTGCAGACAAGTTCTCGTCGTTGAAATTCAATTTACTACAATAGATTGAGTCTCTTTGTGGCAATGACACTAACGCGACATGGAAAAATGAGTCACTGCAGTTGAAATCGTTATGTCATTGAATGTTAAAACGGAAAGGAATGTCGAAAGATTATGGCAATTCGGTATTTCATTGATGACATTGTGACGCCTCCAAATCTATTCTTCATTGCACAAGGAAACCAAATAATAGCTCAATCAAAATATTTTACAGCGTTCTACTAATAACTGTTACAAACCTGTCTTAATATTCTATTGTGATATGGATATATTTGGATTCCTCACATCTGAAACTATTACTAACGCCTCAAACAGGGACCCTATTGGACTTCTTTATAAATTATAAATAATCTAAAAAATAGCACGAAACAGTAATGTATTGACTATTGAAAAACATTGAATATCTCAAAACAATAAATATGTGACTTACGCCACTCCCATTCTGACCCACACAACTACTAATAATTTTAACAACTCTCCATTTATTTTCAATACTTACATATTATAAATTTAGCGTCAATATAAATATTTTTTGTATTGTATTTACAATCATAAGCTTTCAAACCAGCCGCGGATACTCGAAATATTTCCCGCAGACCAACCTTCCAGAAAACCTCTCCCTGAATAATTCATCGGATATCGACCACAAATCGATTTCCCTCAACGGCGATCCCTCTACACGAAACAACAAGGGTTCTCTCACAGCACTCGGTAGCTCCTCTCTCCTTCTTGCGGCGCATGTGTGCCACTCGGTCGTTAAAGCTTCGAATGAACGGGCGGCTTCCCTACGCGCACAAAGCATTCCACGGTAATTAGATATATACGCAATGCGCAAGGTATATATACCTTTTTTCTTGCGCCAAGAACAAGCGCGCGCGTATCTCAAGGGTGGAGTAGCTACGACGCGCGAGCCGGTGAAAAAACAAGGCAATTGCTCCTGTAAGATCGTTAAAAGTCACGCGCGCGCGATTCATGGGGCTACTGCGGTCGACGAGAACAGCGGAGCTTTGTTTAAAGATGGTTTTGTTGTTGATGGATATAGGGGATGGATTATTTTATCTGGTTATTTGGTTATAGATATTTATATGATGTATTTATACTTATTATGTAAAGAGTCGTTAATGACGCACGTACTGGGACTTTCAAATACGTTTACGTTAATGTATAATTTTCGAACGATAAATAACGTAATAATTGTTATAAAAAGAAGTTCCACGTTATGCTCAATTATAAGTATGTAACTGTACTGGTTTTTGATTATCGCCTATATTTTTTTTCCACGAAATTAATATTTTGAAAGAGTAATAAACCATTAGTACGTAATAAGCATAAATATTAATAATTATAGGTTAAAAATTCGCGTAAGAATTGAAATTTAAAAACACTTGTTATGCACAGCTATTTGCTTACGGTTACGTAACAGAGCAAAATTACGACTTTTTCTAGCTTTTAAAAGAAATGTTCGAGAAACACTATATTAAATTTATGTTGAGTTACATAGCAATTGTAAAATTACTACTCTCAAAGTACATATGCAACTCTTCGTTCGTACCTGAAGATAAATTACCTATCTTCGTATATTCTAAACAAAATACAAACCAAGACGCCATATGGCTCACATAATAAAATAAATCATATTGACCACCCTCTTAATACAACAATAGTATTATCATAACGTTATAATTCTACATCGGCTATAAATCCTATACACCCATCGTTACCCAAACACTGCCCACAAAAAAAAACTTAAATCTCCGCGTCACCCTTGACCTTTACCCACAAAGCCACCCGTACCTCTCTCTCAAAATCCAAAATGTCAAGCATATTTTACAGGAACCCGAGCCGCGCGCGGCTCACACAAAAGCCCGCCTTGTGTGCATTGTGTCCGGTCACCCTCTCTCTCTCTCTCTCCCGCTAACGGTCATCCTCCTCTCGCGGGAATACCTCTGTGACGCTCGTTAATCAATGCTCTCTCTTACCGCCGCCGCCCACGCGACAGCGCCGGTTACGCGATCGCTATGCGCACGCGCGACTGTTACGTGTCGTTTATGTCACTCGCCGCGCTGTAACGGTCGCGGCTTCATGGCTTTTTTGTCGAGAGAGAGAGAGATGCACCGCGGGAATTCGAGGCGACGCGCATTATGTCACGGGGCCATTTTTTTTCAAATGAGACAGAGGGATTATGATGGGAATAATGACTACCGGTAATAACGTTGTGTGCGGGTTTTCGGGTGTATCGGGTTGCAGAGTGGTTTGGAGTTACGTAAGATTACGAAGATGCGTGGAATATTGATCGGGGGCGTGCGAGGTTTATGAAAACGCGGAATTCGATACTGGATTATCCGCGTGATTTCTTCATTGAGTTACCAAAGGTGCGGTTGGATAATTTTGTCCGTAACGTAATCGAACACTTTGTCGGGAAATATCGAATTAATATACACACTGTTACGCATAGTGTGTTTATAGTTTTTGTATCGAATTCTATAATATAGTGTGTGGCATTTTTCACCGCGACACTTTAGCTATTTTTTTATTATTTCAGAATACCGAGGCCCGGTGCGCGTAAACTTATATATATCTTCATGTAAGCTGGTTTTATAATTAAGACAAAGTCGGGAGGTACAGTTCCCGCGACAAGATTCGTTGCGACATTAGGTAATTAAAATGCGCATAATAACCGTACCCCGTGTATGCATTGGATATTTAAAAAGCGATAAGGGATAATCAATTCAATCTTCATTAAAAACATGCGCGCGTGCGAGAAGTGAGATAACGATTGAGACAGATTCCTAAATTATGTGGTGACAACAACCCGTTCTCTGAAAACATGCGCGAGTGCTTACCAAATTAAAGCGATATTTTCTTGGATTTTTCAATAGGGCAAAGACACTAACGGTTTTCATTATCTTGATGGAAAAAAAAATAAGTTTATTAGTCAATTTTTTGGGTTATTATACAATTTGTCGTTGTCAACGCCTATTTTCACTCTTATTTAACACTTTTAGCCAATCCTGTAACAAAAATGCATATCTAAATTCTTAAACTCTGAAAAATGCTTATTATAGTTTTCCAAAAATTACTTAACTTTCTTGCAAGACTTCCGCATTATTACAAAAATTCAATATACCGCACATTACATATTCTTTATAAAAATATTGTACAAAAAATTCTATAGAATTTCCTTATAAGTATTCGTCGTAAAATTTAATACAAATTATCCAAATTTTTCACGTCCTCGCAACGTCCAAAACCCTTTTACCCCCGCCATCATAATATCCTCGCGACCCGACATTACTCATCCTAACCCGTCCTCTTACACCACACTACCACCCATCTTAAATCGAACGGGCCGCGTTACTTATATTCCCCGAAATTCTCCGGTATCGATCAGATCGGTCGAGCGCGATAAGAGGCCAAAGGAGCCGCACTCGCGCCGATCACTTCCGTAAATGGCGACGCGCTCGTACGTCAGGCTTTATCGGCCCTTCGATTTTTGGTTTACGGCGCGGCGACCGGCTCCTCTTGAGAGAGGAGGGGAGAGAAGTCGTAAAGCGAGAAAATTGGAGCGTTCCGGCAGGATGCGGTACTACGTCTTGTATAGGGTGGTGGAGAACACGACGTTGGGGATTTGGTTTGTATAATTGAAATGTGATTTGATTAATGATTTTTAAATATCAATGAATATGGGATGCATACCATTGAGATATTTAATATACACGTTCTCTACGGTATTTCATTCATAAATTTAAAATTTGACTGCTAAAGACTAAAATTATCTTAGTTTGAATTGTAGGTGTAACAGAATATTTCCAGTATTTTAAGGCATAAATTATCCAGCTTCATAACTACAGGAATGCGGCGCATGGGCGTTTCCAATATAACGTGATGTAATTCATTTTTGTAGGTTTATTACATGATTAGGAATTTTCGGTAAAAATTTGCATAAAATTTATATAGCATTACGTGTAACATTTAAAATAAATCATCAACATGACAACACTTCTACCCGAGCTTTGATTTACTATTGATAAGAATTACAAGGCTGTCAACAAACTACCTATTAAACGCTACTAATATCCCTTTCTTCCCACATTTATCAAAAAAAAAAAAAATCCACCACACTTTTTCACGAAAGCCCCCCATCACATCCTAACGAGAGAAAAACCTAAACGCCAACGTTTAACAACTATAAACCCACAACGAACCCTCATACATAGAGCCACCCGACAAAACGTCAACTCCTCAAGAAAAAAGCTCCGTCATAAACAAACGAGGAAAACATCGCGGCGGTGCGGTCAAAATCAAACGCAGGCGCCCATCCTCCTCGATCAGCTGTTCAACGGCACGAGGTGTACAATACACACGCATACACGTACGTATAACATACAGCCTCCCATAGTATACGAATCCCGTTAGAGCCTCGCGAGAGCGAGCGAGCTCCTCGGGGCCTATCCCACACTAAAAGCCGCGAGGGCACTGTCACTCGGCTCGAACCTCGCCGCGAGGCCGCACACCTCGCACTCCGCCCGCCTGTGTGTGCTTATAGTATCAATCGGAAGTGGGTCGACAATAACACGGACCGCGACTGCGACAATGTGTCTAATTGTCCGTGGCTTTCCCGCGCGGCTGGATATTTTTTTCGCGACGCGGCCCGCGAAAGTGTCGCCCCGCGAGTTGTGGATGACGATAATAGGCGGTAGGTGAGGAGAGTAGAGGGAGAACAAAAGGTATAGAAAGTGATCGTTTTGCGGATTTTTTCGGACGCTGTGGCTGTTGGACGCTGTTTAGAAGGTGATAGGAGTGTTATTAGGCCGGGTGATTTGTTGGTTTTGGCTCGGAAGTGTCGGTGTGTGTGATGACATCGGTGCTGCGATTGGTGTTTCTTCGTGGATCTATACGTTAAAAAAGTCAAGATAATAGAGGAGCTCGTACATTTAAAGGTTTTTGTGGGCAGTGATTGTTATGAATGGAAACAAATCAGTTGTGGAAATAGTGTCTCATATAAAGGTTTGGATTTTTCTACTATTTCTGAGAAAATAATAATTAGTATTTTGATAATGAAACCAATATTAACTGGTCTCTCAAAGAAATTTTCATACAATTATCAATCAAAAACGTTTTTTTTAAACATGTTCTTTTCTAATTATATTATCATCAAAATTGAACATTTTAATAAATTACTTTAACATCATCAAGCAAAAACTACAACAATTATTATTTCTCTCAACATTTCAATTACACAATTAATACAATTCCAGTCCACCTTACAAAACCCATAGATCCACGCGATATCACTTCCACACTCGTAAATACCATCTCTACAACAGTAACCGCGCAATAACAATCCCAATTAAACCTTGTTCCATCTTCCTCTCCCCATCCCATTGCATCATCAAACACTTCGCGTGTGTCACTCGCAAAAACAGCCAGCGCGCCGCACTCCCGACGCGATAAATTAATTTGCAATCACGACGTCGCACGCGCGCTCGTCGTTAAGAAAACCAACTCTCGGAGTTCATCGCGCACTGCAAAAAAGGAGGAAAATCCCGAGCAAAAAGCGCGCGCAAACGCCTCGAGCGCACATTCCCCGAGCGACGTTCCACTTTAATCAGCGCGGGTAGAAGGGATGAGGGAGAGAGAGAGAAAATCCGGCGGATGATGGTGTGTACGACGCGCCTCTGCGGTATTTTTATCGAGCGTCTTCGATGATAATGGATTTATAATAATACGTGTTATTGCTGCTTGCGCGAGCGAGATCGCATGGTTGTACTGTTATTTATGCGCGTGCGTGGAGGTAGCGGTTAACATGGTTTTTTATGTGGGGTCTTTTTGTATTTTTAATTGCTTTTTCTTTTTGTCCCTCGTAAAATGTTTGAGGTTTAGGTGAAATTGAATGTTTTCATTTTAACTTCTTCCTGTCTTTTGTGTACGAAATGAAGATGTTTCTCGAAAGAGTCTGTTACATTTTTTATGTCACAAGTTGTAGTAGTTTGCAGCAGTTCTGACCTAGTTCGTTACCATATCTATGATTATTTTGGGTCAGCTCCGCGTATTAACACACATTTTAACAAAGTGATTCCGATATTATAATATACATTCACAACGAATGTCCGTTAATCCGCGAAAGATCGAAATTTATAGAAAGTCAAGCATTTATCTTTAATTCCCATACACGAAACGGGATCGGATATTAAGTTTGAATTTAAGCTGAAACGATTAAATTAACTGACAGAATAAAAATCTATTATCAGGTATCGATTAAAAAGAACATATCAACGAAATCAGTCAGTAAGCCGACGCCCACGTATAATTACATCAATTCATAATTACACATCAATAACATCAATCGCAACAAATAAATAAATTCATTACTTTCTCGAAGAGTAATCACTACTTATCGACGTGTCCACGTCCACCCAAAAAAAAAAAAACGAAAACACCCCCGCAATTTGAAAAACCTCGCGAGCTGTCACACAAACCCGAACCGACAGCCCGAAAAACAGCATAATTTCAAACAAACATAAAAGCCGCGTATATTCGAATTATTAAAATTACCGATCACATTGACCGGAAAAAAAGAAACGGTCGCCACGGCGAGACCATCCCGCCATAAACCGAGCCACGGAAATTACACGCGCTCGCACGAGAGAGAGAGAGAAAGGAAACGAGCGTACACACACGAGCGCGCCCAATTAATTTATAACGCTCTTACACGCGCGCACCTGTCAGTGAACGCGCGCGCACAAAAGGAGCCGCGAGCACGCGCTCGCGATCGATAAGCCGTTAAATCGATCGCGCGCGATTATTAGGATTAATAAAAGAGGGCGTGGGCTTCGATTAAACATGCGGATCGTAACGAGGAAGGGGCACTTTCGTGAAAAACGATGGAGTTTGCGTCGTCGTCTTTTTCGCGCGCTGTTCAGTTTGGTAGTGGTTAATGAGAATAAAAGTGAGGGTTTCGGGGAAAAGAGAGACACGAAGAAAGTGTATGCGGTGCGGCCCGGTGATAAAGGAAACGTTGCGTTACAGTTATTTCTTTTAAACGTATAAAAGAAAAAAAAAGTGACAAACTTGATGAATACGGTTTTTCACTTTTAATCGAGAGACGAGCGGCATGTAATTTGCCACACACATCGCGAGGCGGTGGATTATTTTATATAATAATGTTTTAATTCCATACGAATAATAATTTAAAGCACGGATATTACCGCATATATATCTAAATAATTGAAAGTATTATAATAGTAGTATATAAAATGAGCATAAAGCGATAAACCGAATAGCGTGCAATTTGCTCGCGCTCCCTAATCTCCGTACTTTGTCAAACTGCCGCGTAATAAATTCGCGATATACACGCTAAACATTATGATTTATAAACAATTCCGGAGAGCGGCTGAATTTATAATGCCGCATTGTTTCTCGATAATAGGACATTACTCGCGAGATTTAGCGAGATAAAACCCGGCCGAATACTTTTCTACGACGTGTGTGTATCTCTCACGTATCAATCTACTTTCTCTCTATAGTGAGCGAGGCTTCCCCACGCGCATGCGCGAACGAAAATATCTTTATTTATCGCGATACGCAGTGCTTAACTTGCGCAAATGGAAAGTAAAAGTACATATAATAATCCTAAACGCGCTCAATTTTCCCGGAGCTGCCGTAGCCGGCGCTGTGTTCTCACACGCGCGAGAGTTAAAAAATTCGGGCCCGACTGCGCGCGTTATCGGTTTCCTGGATTCTGACTGTTCTCTATATTACCCGTAAACGCGCGCGTGCGCGCGCTTATACCTTATTTCGTTCGTTTATCTCGATTCCCTGCTCGCTTCTCCATTTTTTTGTTCAATCTAAATGAGCGCTCCGGGATGAGATTAATGGCACTTTCGTCGCTTAATCGCGTGGTAATGTTAGAGCCGGTGTTATTAATATTTATTACGCCAATACAGAGTGTAATTATTTAGATTAAGCATTTATATATTGGCGGGGCGAATAATGAACCTGTATGCGTTATAGACGCTCGCGCCAAGTGTATTGGAGAGTTCTCCTTTAATTCGAGAGTAATTTATACATTTTTATTGTTACTATACTGTAGCAGCTTTAAATCGTTTCTGGTATAATAAATAAATTCGTTAACGTGGTTGAGCATTTGTACTTTCATAAATTATAGGATTTACGTTGTAAATAATTTTTAGCTTTTGGCTCAAATTACATTTTGTAATGATTCATCAGTATAAATATATTTAAAAAGAAAAACAGGAAAAATTTTAGTTTTGTATATTAAAATGCAAAGTTCTTGAAAAATATTATGTGCAACAAGTTTTTTGTGGCATTCAATTATTGAATTTATTTTATTTCATTTATGTTATTTTGTCAGTAAAATTTTGACATCAGTATACATATCAACAAACACTAATGGCACACAATATTTCCACCGTACAATAAAAATAAATACAACAGCATATCACACACAGTCCTACCTCCGTCCTCAAAAACCACTAATCTAAAAAAATTACTCCTAATAAATTACTCGCTCACACTGACATACTATTTTTCTCTCTCTCTCTTTCACCCGTTCGCGCCATTACCGTCTCGTTAGGCGCGGCGCATCGGCAACGCGATATAGAGAGCAGCACAGCGACTAATCCCCCTTCATTATATACATCGCCGCGGATTACGGCGGCGGCATCGAAACCACATCACGATTTAGATTCGACTCGACTTTCCACTAACCGCCGCCTCTCTTTTATACGAGCTCGTGTACCGCCGCGTATTTTCATTCCCCGCATATTTTCGTCTTTTACGTCTTGATTAGAGAGACGCCGGTCGACTTCGCTGGATCTTTACTACTGGTTTCCCGTCGTTATTGTTTTTTAATAGGGCGAGTCTTTTTTTCTTCCCGGGCTGCGGGGATTGCGCTATGTGGATATATAGTTTTTCATTGGGGTCCGGCCGCGGCAGCAGGTTTTTGAGGTTGATGCCACCTGTGATGTCATAAGAGCATAGCGTAATAATTCGAATTCGTTGCGCGCGCGTGCTAGTGCGGCTTCGAGAATGAAGTTTGTGGAGTTTATTGTAATGAAAATGTCGGTTTGAGGGTTATATGCGTAATTTCCGTTTTTAATAAAATGAGAATCGTGGAAGTATAAATTATAGTTTAAGTGGTAGTAAGAAACGTTGTAGTCGGCTGTGTTGAAATGTTTCTTCGTGTATTACTTGTATTTGATTAAACTTGACTAATATATTGCAATGTTTCGTAATATCTCAAAAATGTAAATTAATTGGCATTCGTTGTATTATTAATCAATGTTTTTTCATAAATTCAATTTTTATAAATTCTTATTCGACTTTTGATGTGGAAAGTAAAGTTTCAAAACTCCCTGCAGCTTCACCTACCATTTATTTTTTTACTATAATTATCAAAAATACGTGAGAAATATGAACAAAATCTTACCTACCTACTTTTGTAAAATTAATCGCAATCATTGTACACTTTCATACATACGCAAAGTGCCTGCTAATGAGAAATATTTCATTCGCATCTTCTCACTCTTTGTCAAGTACTTATCGAAAATTGTTTTTCTTAATTGAAATTAACACACGTGATAAATTAGCATAAACGTAAACACATTATTCCTTCTGCCTTTAGCTATTTCGAAATTATCTTCAATTAATTGATAAATTCTTCAAAATAATAAGTTTATTCAAAACAACTTACGTACCATAAAAACCTAAATTCATTCCAATCCCCAACAAACGCATTCAACATCGAACTAACGCAACGCGCATATCGCAGTCCGACCATACATCGCACAGCTCCATTAAACGCGTTTACCTGGGTCTATACACGATGAATCACACACACGCCTGCGATCGATCGGATCTCGCCGCTACTCGCGGCTCGTTGAAAAACGCGCGCGAAGCGGGAAAAGCCGCGAGGGCATTCATTGTCATTAATCCGGCCGGGAAAGTGCTAAATCGTCGGTTTCTCCATTCGTTCTCTAGTCCGCGCCTATAGGCGCGACGAATTAATCTCAATTTGCCCGGCAAGTCGCGAGTACATTATGGTACTGGCTCGCTGTTGTTTTGTACGAAAGTTGACGAGTTTTTAGCGGTGAATGGGATATGTGCAGTATATTGCAGGGTTGATGTGTGTAATATCCAGCGAATGTTTATGGGTGTTTTCAAGTAGTTTCGTTTTATATACGGAATTTCAATTATTTATTATTCTTTTTCATCAAAATATTCTACAAGGATTTGTAAACATAAATCTAGTATTGCATTTCCCATTTCTTTCGGTTATAATCTCCACGTGCGGTGATTCCAAAATCATCGCACGCCATATATAATACAGCGCCCGGGGACTAACCACGCTCTGCCCATCGGAATCCCCGGGAGTCGTTAGCGCGGACGTTCCATTTCACGGTCAGCCGCGCGTGTCAATCCGCGCGCGTTAGTATAAATGAGCTCCGCGTATACAAGCCAATTGCCGCTTTCCGGGGTAACGCCTGTGCACTTTTCGCGGAAGGTTGCGAAAGCGCACGCGGAAGTACTTATGAGGATTATTTCGCATTTAGCGTTGCGATATTGGATTGATTAAGTTTAGGTTGGAGTGATTTTCAGTATGTAGTTATAGAAACGGAGGCGAAAGAGATGTCGAGAATTTTTTTTTCATTAAAATACGAAATGAATTTTCATTTCCAATTTCTATTCTTATATATGGATGTAAGAATCTTTACTATGGTGAGCATATGAGTAAAGCCGCCAAACTATCACACTTTTTAATCTGTGTACCTCATACTATACGAGATCACAGTTGAACATGCAAAAACGGGTTTGTGACATCGTTTTAGGAAAAGATCCATTTTTCTTATGGGAATTTAACATGGGAAAATGGACGAAAAGTAGTCTGTGATGATCAACCAATAGCAAGCTATTAAAGGTGACAACAAATATTTTACAAAAAAGCGATTATAGTAGAAGAAAATAGGTTTAATTTGGCGCAAAAATGCGTACATTTGAAAATCGCTGAAAATGACGAAAAATGATCGATTTTCCCCAAATCCACGTAATTCAATCATTTTTCGTCATTTTTAGCGATTTTCAAATGCACCTAACTTTGCGCCAAATTGACCGATTTTTCTGATTCTCATCTCAAATTAAAGCTATTTTCTTCTACTTTAATCCCTTTTTTGTAAAATATTTGTTGTCACCTTTCATAGCTTGCTATTGGTCAATCATCAATGACCACTTTTCGTCAAAAATTGATATGCGTGTAAAACTGTGTCACAAGACCGTTTTC
>UXGD01004762.1:0-16152 GCA_900474315.1 Torymus auratus
AATTGTAGGTAATTTAACGACCTTTCAAAAAAAACTAATGATATTAAGTTATAAATACTGTAACATATTAAAATATAGGAAAAACGAAAAATTCAAAATAATTTGTTGGTTATAAAACAAAAGAAAACGCACAAAATCCAAAACTAGGTTAAGGCATCTCTATTCTATATGAAAATGAAGAGAATAAGCTTTGTCTCATGAAAATTGATCGATTTTTTCAAAAGTTATAGCCGGTACACACACACGCACACACACACACCTACACAGAGACCCGAAAATTTTTTTGCTCAAAAACCTCAAATATTGATACCAAAAGTCTTAAAACATGTTTTTAAACATTTTTTTATTCAAAAATATTTTTCACCATTACAAAACTTCCTCTTTGAGGAAGCAACAATTGCAACTCATGCAGAGTCCTAGTACGTTGATCTGGCTTTAGACGCTCTTTGAAACCTCAGTAATATTTTAATTGGGATAGATAATTTGATATTTTTTTATACCACACTAACCTAAAAATCGCAACTTTGACATGATTTTTAAGCTCTCGTGGTATACATTACTGTATGTCACTGGTGTGTGATTATTTACCTAATGAGACGTTTTTCGCACGAATGAAGCGAGTGTGTCACACCAGTGTGTTATTAATTAAATTTGACCATTTTCTACGTTGCTAGAAACATTTCACTCATAATACGTATCCAACGAAAGGCATTGTAAATCTTTGAAATCTTTGAATTAGAATTAAAGGTGAGTGACCCCATAATTTTTGTAATTATAAAACATTAATATTCGTATCAGTTGTCGAATTGATATGGATTCTGATTTTACTATAGAACTGTTTTTATTTTCATTTATAATTCTACTCTGGTAGAAATTGTATTAATTTAAGCTAAAATTGACAAGCTTTTATCGAAGTAGGTAATTTCTAATTAAGGTGTCTTGAGCGTTCGGTCATGTAACTAGCTTTATTTTTTGATTCACCATTTACGTATAACTATGATTCTTCTAAAAAAATTGTTATTTCATATCGACGGCCGAGAGGAAATACCCGCAAACTCAGCGAAGGCTCTGAAAACCCGCTAACTCAACGAAGGCTTCGAAAACCCGCTAGCTCAGTGAAGGCTTCGAAAACCCTTTAACTCGGCGGAGGTTTCAAAAACCCTCTAACTCCGACGCATTTTTTTCGTCTTCAATTGTAAAGTTTTAATGTTAAATAATCGATTCTAATAATTATTTTCTGAATTTCTAATCACGTCTATTGTGCAGAAATCGTATTTTAAAATCCTACTCCTATAGGTAGAAGTGTATAACTCCCATAACATTACATCTTATTCATGACCTTTTATAAACTTATTTTTCTCTGTATTAGGTTATTGACATGGAATTGTCTTAGGCGAATTACAATTTTAATGTTCAGAGAAAATTTTGGTTTAGTTTTAAAGTATATTTATTTTATTTATAAAACGTTTCCAAAGTCATCTTGAAACACACTGTCCGATTTCTACCAAGTAAATTATTAATAAGAATGTGCTAGTTGAATATTAAATTCAAAAGTATATATCCATGTTTATTTATTAATCTCAAAATAATACTTGAAATAATTTTGTACAGTGATTATTCATTAAATACAAATTTGTTTATACTTGTCTCATGGATTTTAATTAACTCGATGTTCACACTAGGTGGACACCCTTATTCCCACTTTACATGTGTGCTGTTGAGGCTTAAATGTGAAAAAAAACCCTTTCAATTACGCCAGAGACGCGAGATTGATGAACCATGAACATGCTAAGGTGAAAATTAAAATGCATGCAATCTTCTTTGAATACTAAAAAGCTATTTAAGGGACCACTTGATCATGCATCGGATCGATGCTGATGCTCTAAAGAAGGTGGAAGTAATATCAAGGGCAGTATAGTCCAGTATAGGACTTTCATAATAAATTTTGCTATAGAGACACCTTTTATAATGAGATATTATGTATGGAAATGCTAAAAGATGCCGTGTACGGATTCGTTACATTTAAGATTAATATAGAGCTTCTTATTGTTGGAAAAAATTGTGACATCAAACTATACTTATTCAGGTGAAATACTAAAAACTAATTAAGGGAAGACGTTAATCTCCAATTAATTATAATTAAGACTAAAGCTGTACTGCGGATGAAAAAGTACATCAACGCCAAATGCAGTACGCATGTAAAAGATGCACATTTCTGTCCACTATGTAACCTCATAAATTATGTGAATATGATCCTTGACAGTAAACTTATCTTTGTGTAATACATTAAGAGAGCATACACTGTTGAGCTGATAAAGCTGCAAGAATATAAGTTACGGCTGAGGTACTGCTGAATAAATTCTATCAGAAAGGATTGGTTGCAATGCAAGAGAAAACGATTCTCAGAATAGCTAGGTACTACTGTGCCTTTGAGCAGCAGCCTTTGATCCTCGTATGGATTATTCCCATTGATCTACTCGCTTAGGAGAGATATTTTAGCAAATAACAAGAGTCTACCTTTTAAAAAGCGTATGCCTCTGTGATTGCTATGACTAACACCATCACAACGGTAAAAATAATAGGATAAAAAATCTGGAACCAGCGGGTGGCCAAGCCCATCTAAATATTTGGCTACCCCTTTCAGTTAACGCATGTTATGTCACCTTTTCGTTTTCACAACCTCAATTACTAGTTTACGAGCTTTGACAAATACAGAACCCATATATTCTATTTGCTCTTTTACAAAACCACTATTTAAAATCAAGCGATACTTCTATGATTTCCCAACGATAATATATTTATACCTTTTCTGTCTGTATTATATTTAGAAGAAATGTAAAAGAAAGTATCAGCGCGACCTTCGCACAATACCTTACAAGGAGTTCGGAGTGGCATCAAATATCAGAAATGGTAAAAATTATTTATTTTGTGCTGCATGAAACCTTACACTTCTTGATAGTATAGTCATTTTTCTGTAACTAGACCCTAATTTTGTATATTTCTTTGGCAATGAACTATCCAATCAAATAATTTGTGAAAATTCAAATTTAAATTTTCAAGAAAAAAAAACATTAATTTTTTTAGAATTTACAGAGAAATTGTCCAAGAGTTATCTATAGAACTACCTGCTAGACTTTATCAGTGAGGTGAAGACAGTTCCTATGCCAGACATTGTAAACTAAACCCAAAAATGATGAAATTAAATTTTGCAACTAGAAAAATGAATGAAAAATAGCTTTTTAAACTTTAATGTCTAGCGATTCTAACTAAGATTAGATAAACTTACTATGCCATCAATAATCCTAATTTCCGATATTAATCTAAGAAACAGTTGTTTAATTATTTATATTCTTATTTATTAATGAAATTTGAATAAATCCTTACCAAACTACATCTCGTTTATAATGCAATCAATACGTAATCGTTTACTTAAAAACAAAACACTGCAAATTCATTGACACTTAGCTTCCTGAAACTTCATTTATTTTATTATTATTTTAAATACTGATTCTGTAAATAAAGTAATACATTCTTATTTACACAAAGATGTTGCGTATATGAGCAAATCCGTGGAACTTTTAACATTTGCGTGACTTTTTTTTAAGTAATTTACTGCTGTTATTAAAGTGCAATTCTAACATAAACGAGATGTAACATCTTTATTTTTACACAAAAAACCAGTCCTGTAAATCATATTAGTGTGCCATAAATAGCATATTGCAGGAACGCAGAAAACTGTCAAAAATGTTTCCATTTTGAAAATGTAATTTTCTTTCAAAAATAACTACAAGCATTACAAAATATTTTTTAAGTCTACTTCAAAGCGTAGCATTTTTCTTCTTATGTTATGAGTATATCTATCTATTTCTGTGCAAGATTCACATAAATGATTATGAAGATAAATATCAATTATTGAGATACAAATAAAAATGGACTAAAATATTAATAAGCTGTAGTCGAACGAATCTGAATTTAAAATAAAATACTGTCATTTTCTGAGTCTATGAAATGCTGATCATTCATTTAGCATATTGAATTAGCATGGTTCATTACAAATTGAGTATTCCGTTGAAAGAAATCTAGAGAGAAAAAAAATAAAAACATAAGTTTCAAAATAAAAAAAAAAAATTTTAATGAACAGTCTTCAATGTTTTTGAGCTACTTATCCTACGTGAATGGATACACATTAACTAAGTTTTTAGAAAAATTTTATTTCCCTTGAAAATATGTTATACAATTAATTGTATTTCAGTATTTCATTTTTGTACATGAAGTCTACTATATTATAAAGAAAAAAGTATCATCCTGTTGTTGCAAGCTTAATTTACCCGACGAGGAGAGGTGAGGCGACAAGTTGTCCATCAGTACCAAGAAGGAGGGGCAGGCCGTTACCTTGAAGAAGATGCTGCTGGAGATTTTGCTGTTGAACTCTGGCGGCGGTCAGCTCCGGTGATTCTAAAAGTTGAAAGCTGGAACTGCTGGAGGCGCCGGTAGGACTGACACTGGCCAGCGTCTGCGCCAGGCGGGTTGCGGAGAGTAAGGGGCTGGCTCCGTGCTGTGATTGAACCTGAAAATACGTATTTTAAAACTTTATTCATTCAAGAAAAACTAAGAATATAACTTAATTAAAGCTGTCGTTCTTTTATTATTTTCATAGAGCTCTACATTCTTTTACTATTTTCATAGAGCACATTTTCCATATAATTGTAACATAAAAGATGTCCCAACATAAAATAACACTTTTCAGTTTATTAATTTACTACAATATACCGATGCAATATGCCAAACAAAAATTCGTGTATATGTATTTATAGTAAACTTCACCTGTGCACTTGTTGACGCTGAAAGAATTCCAAGACCCAGAGCGTTTCTAATATTTTCGTTGGCCTGAGCGCGCTGACGTACGGCCTCGAGTTTCTTCTCCACATCACCCTAAAGCATAACATAATGCAAAGGCAAAAATAAATCATTACTCTCCTAATTTGAATTTTTAAATTATTGTACGAATGGTGAAACAACATCGAAAACTACTTTTATTTTATATTTAATTCAAGGGGCTGCGCACTTCGACATCCTACGAAGATATCAAAAGACTGTAATTACTTCTGCAACACTGTCTAAGATTTTATTGAGCGTAGAAAATTAATTTCGAAGACATGACTTCCAAAATTTCTGAACGACTTTCTTGATTCTTTTAGAAACTTCCAAGACTTCTCAAAGTTCAGAAGTCTCTAGAAGACTTGTTCAAATCTTTGGCAATTTTTAAAAGTATTTTAATTTACAAAACTCTTTTGGAAAATTTTTGTTTCAATACTATGCCTTTTATAGAATTGGATTAAACAGTGCGCACAGCTCCTTAGTTTGATATATACTACATAGAATATTCATCTGGTGTGTTTTTAATATAAAAATCTAATAACGTACTACTGATGAACGAGAATAATTAATAACGAAGACACATAAAACGTATGAAAATATGAAACTATGGCTTATATAAGAATTTATAAATAAAAATGCAAATTGCAAATTAACTACAACGGTATTATTGTAAATATATTATGTACTCAACGACCAGCTTGAAAACAAGTTTACTTTAAACACTTTAAGTACTTATTTAAATTCATTACTAGCAAGGTTTAAAACGCTCGCTGTCGCTCGTCGCTCCCTTTACTCACCCCTTTTCGTAATTCTTTATTACCCTTTTCTAACCCTTTTTTAAACCCATTTTAACCCTTTTTTAACCCTTTTCTTAATTCTTACTGAACCCTTTAGTTAACCCTTTACTTCAAACATAAAAATATGAAATCGGAGAACCGGAGAAATTGGAATCAGCTTAATATAATGTAAGATAAGATTGTTAACTTAAATAAAAATATTATATGTAATGCATGTGCATAGTGATTTTTGCTCTCGTCATATTTGTCGATTCAAACCAAAACACTTACTTTGTACACTGTTGAGTAATGTGCTATTCTGTTACTATAATTTCTCAGTGTGCATACAATGCATTCACTGTTTATTTTCAGTATGCAATTGAGATTTTGCATGAAAAAATCCATTTGATCCATCAGATAGAATATCGAAAAATAATCGACACGTATTTTTTGTTTTTCGATTGTAACATTTATTCACAAAGTTATAGCAAGTTACAATTTACGACAATTGTGACGTCACAATGGCGCAGTATATCTAGATAGTGTATGTACAATTGTGACGTCATCGTACTTCTCATATTGCTATATCTTTGTTCATAATTGTTAATTTCAAAAAAGAAAAACTACATGTCGATTATTTTTCAATATTTTATCTGACGGATATAATGGAATTTGATTTTATTTTTCATGCAACATCCCAATTCAGAACCCACAAAGATATTTTTAAGTGTTTATTTAAAATGCACATAACTCATAGTTTTGAATTTAACTTAAACCTAAATTTCGGAAAATCAATTTAAATGTAAGAAGTTGAAGTTGGACTTACTCCATATGGTGGGCACCATGGGCAATCCTCAAGAAGCTCGGTATTCAGAGGAGCATTATTCAACAATTGCAGCTGACGGGGCGATGATGCAGTAGCGGAAGCTGTGGCATAAGTTTGGAGGCTGGGCAAAGGAGTGGCATGAAGCACTCCCGGACGAGCGACCGCAACGGACACAATTGCAGATAGAACCAACTAATTTTCGAAACATAAGTTAATATTTAATTCAATTTATTTGAATTTTTAAAAACGTGTTTTACTTTAAAGAGGTCCTATATTTTCACACACTTTGATAAACGTGTCAAGAAATCCTCAGAAATTTAACGTTTAAGAAGCTATGAATTTCCTATTCAAATAATTCATAGCTCATGTAGAAGCTTTTCAAAGCATTTTACAAAATATATAGTGAATTTTTAAAAAATGGTTTCACAAGTGTTTTTTAATAGTAAAATATTTATCTCATAATATTTAGAAGAAAAATGAGATTAGAACATTGTGTTTCGAAACAAATACCCACGTTTTAGAAGGATGCAAATAGATCAAATGCTCATAGATTTTCGCATGTATTAAAAGAGTAACTGATACTTAGAATAGTATACAAAAAATAACTTTAAAATATGATTCAACAATAAATTATCTTTCATTAAAGATATTTTTTTGAATAAGAAAAATTCAATTATTTTATACTTGATAAAACTTTAAGACTGCAATACACATATATGTACATAAGGCACCTTAATGGCATTATAAAGTTAAAACATAATATTATTGAGCAATTAAATTCTAAGATTAGATTAAAACATTGGCTTCATAAAAAAAAGTTCTACATATATTAATCAATATCTTTGGCTCTAATTTGATTTACTTTAAACATCGATTAGTTTCAATTAAAATTAAAAAATACCCATTTCTCAGCAATTTGATGGATATAATGATTTTATTATATCAATAACAAAAATATTTAATAAACCGCACGTAAACCTTTTTTAAATATTATAAAAAGTGTATTTTTAATAATATTACTAAAACCTTGCGTTACATTTGGGAAACTATTGCTAATTCAATGCATTTTTAAGCAGGTGGCGACCTTGCATAGTAAGATTTAAAAATTGATTGGGCATATTTATCATGAAAGTAGATTAAATCTCAAACATTCAAAATTTTTATGTAGAAATTTAATCAAATAATTTTGTACTATGTGTTTGATTATTAATATTTTAAAGACGAATAATTTTAAAAATCCTTTATGCTGAGTTAAACTATTAAAATTAGATTGGGAAATTAAAATTCGCGTACAATCAACAATGTAATTACTAAATTCTGTTGAAAAACTTACAAAAGCCTTCATATTCTCTTCTCGCACAACTTTCTGTAGTAACAAAGAGAACCGAGCAAGTCGACTAGGTGCCTACAAGCATTGTCGCGCGATTTAAATACATCTATCGGGCGACTTACCCGCGAAAAAATCGCGAGCGCAAAGTCCGGCCGGGTTAGGGGATATGCAGTTGCCGCATACACCAGGAAACGGGTCGTCCGTTCTTGCAATACGTACGGTGAATCCGACACCTAGCGCAGCCTTGGCCAGCGTTACATTTTTCCAAGGGGTGTAATCCGCGTGCGGATTACACACCGAACGCCGCTGCATTATGTCACGCGTACGCGCGCGTGCGTGCGTGCACTTTGTCAAGCCTCTTTACGATTACGAAATCGCGCGACTGCTCCGAAGGATCATTTTACCTAACCTTTCGCGCGTGTTCCCTTTCTGTGCCTGATCTGTAGGCATATGTATGTATATGCGTGTCGCGGCGTGAAAACGTAAGTAAATGGGCTACTGCCGAAAACACGAAAGGTCACGAATAATCAAACGCCGCTTGTTGCTGCTGCTGCGTTGCTGCTCTTTTGATCGATCGAGTGATACACCAGCCGCAGGGACGGCGCTCGTTAGTCCGATGAACGTACGTTTTGAGTTATGGGTTCAGACCTTATTCGGCGTAATATAATAATATACCAAGCGTGAGGAGCGTATACCTTTCTATTAAGCTATTTATGTCGCCATGAGTGTGCGTTACGATGAGAGGAGGAGGAAAAAAAGAATAACACTCGGCAAGGTCAGGACCGATTATGCATGATCGGTTATGTATGATGAAACTGCAGTGTGGTCTGAAAATAATGATATGCCAAATACCATTATTCTCCTTTGTTGTTTTGAATGTTTGCCTTAGATTTTTTATTGGTTAAAGGATCAAGGTTCTGATTACCGATTAGAGAATTCGTCTTGTGCAGTTCTGTCTAACATCAAGAATAAAGACAAATTTTGTTTACGTTTGTATTAAATTACGCCGCATTTAATTAATATTTAATTGAAAGTACTTGATAGCGTAACGTATAGAAATCATTAAGAGTAAATATAGAAATTTACGAACAGGTTCTTAATACTATATGGGATGTATCACCCCAGTTTTCCCGGTAAGCGTGGGCGCCTAAACCGTAACTTTTGAGCGAGTGCTTGCGGTATCAAAATATGCATATATCGAAAAAACTTCGCATACATTTTCAACGTATTTTTCATCAGCTTTCTCGTTGGATCATTTGTTTTTGATAATGTTCACGTTTTGACCTTGAAAAAACATAAAAAGTGTTATAAATACTCCAAACGTCCTTTCTGCAGGAAAATAGCTATTTCGACCTCAAACAAACCCGATCTTTCGATCTAGACTGTATCTGTATTAGGTTATTAAAAAAAAATATTAAAAACGTACTTTTCGAGATATAAGATGAAAGTACCAATACTTGGCCATCAAAACCTGGCCGCATGCATTTAATAGTATGTTTTTCAAGTTACATTAATACAAATACATTATTTTCTTGTTCAAATCTAATCTAGACATAGATTCTAGTAACTAACAATGGGTTGCATTGCCTTCTTTATATTTCATGAAGATAAATCAAAATTTGTGAAGCATCTGTACCTTGGCGGCAACCTATTGGTACGTCGTATATGTCGAATTCTACAAGAAATTAACTCGAACTGTGGTACAAAAATCCAAAGTTGAAGCACACCTCTAACAACTGTTTTTTCTTATTACATAGGTATTATATACTCCATAAAAATAGTGTTGAATATAGGAAATCGGAATAGTGCTTTTCAGAAAGCTGCTTTTCGTTTTTCTTATGGAAATTTAACATGGGAAAAATGGACGAAAAGTAGTCACTGGTGTTAACCAACAGTGTTCCGCACAAAACGGAATTCGCGGCGGGTGGTTCAAAAATATAAAAATAAACACAAAATGACATATTCAAAGTTTCATTTATTCTACCATCAATAGAACCATATCACAGGTTACGCAACGACTGACTCCAAACGACAAAATCAACAACTTCGCTTCTTCTTAGCAACGGTCTTTTGTTATTTTTCGAACTAATCGCAACCTTAGTAAATATATGTATATAATCAATAATGATGAATTTACACAAACGCTTCTTTTCTACTTTTTGAGTATTTATAATTGATATGTATCCGTAACAAGACTCAATGACAAAATCTCGGAAATTTATGTTGGTAACGCGAAAATTCCACATTTTATTACGTTTCAACAAAACACTGAAAATCTATTACTAAATGAGACCTAAAGGTATAACATGCGGTTCGAAAGTATATATCATAAATACACAGCGCAGTTTTAAAGCTGACTTAATTAAGACAATGAGTCGTGGACACTGCACGCTGACTCGCGAATAATCGCGGGGCTAACGCTTGCGGTCGACCGTCGTCAATCCTCCGCAAAACCATACATTAATAATTTATTCCGATACACCTTCCGTATATACAATGTAGAGTACGCGCGCGCAAGGATGCAATTAAGGGGGGCATTAATTAAAATAAGCGACCCCGGTGCGCAGCCCTCGCTCGCGGGAATGCGAAAAAACGAGCGGTGTGCACAATGACTATGGACTATCTCTCTCTCTCTCTCTCTTACGTCGTCGAATCCTCACCTAAAAGAGAAAAATAAGGAGTAGAGGGAGGGCCTTGAATGAGAAAAGGAACCGTGCCGTATTAACCGAGGGCGGGTGGGAGAGAAAAAGAGAAGAAAAGTCTCAGGGGCCGCCGCTCGCGTCGAGAGTAAGTTAACTTGTATTAACAACGCACGGGAGCCGCAATCTCCATCTCTCTCTCTCCGCGCCGGGACAATATGAGCGGCCGCGCGAGGACGGGGGGCGGCTATCTGCGATCATTCGCCGCGATAAGACCCCGCGCTCGCGCGCGCGACGTATTGTGCATGCGCGCGCACGGCGTATAGGTATGTATAAAAGGCCCCGCACGCGGGGATTGAGTTGTAGGCCGCGCGCGAGTGGAGGATCTTATGTAGATTCCTTGTAGATCGTGCACCCGATTCGATCGCGATCGTGGGGCCCCTCTCTCTCTCTCTACCCTGGGTTAATTAAAATCGTAAGGGCTCCTCTCTATCGTTGTTTTTTCGGCGCTGCGGTCAGGGCTTTTTGTTTCTCCGAGAGCTACCGAGGAGGAGAGGAAAAAATGAAGAGAGTCGCGACGATCAAGTCCGATTTTTCGGGGTCCAGGGAGGAGAGGGAATCCGGTAAGTGTCTGGGTGGTGCTGCTGCTGCTGCCGCGGATGGTGATCTCGTTAGTATGTAAGAGCGCGGGGTTATACGCGGATGTTTTACGCCAGTATATAACTGAGAAATATATATTGAGCTTGTTAATTTTCATAAACAAATGTTGAAGGAGAAAAGAATGGGTTTTAATCAGTAGTACCAGAGGAAACACGTTGGTTATGGTATACAATACAAAGTAACTTAATTGAATTGGAATGAAATTTTTCAAAACCAACATAATTAATCGTTATTCGAGAACAGAGACGACACATTAATTGCTCTCTAAAGTATCCCGCTAAAGCAATCGTGAATTTCTCGCGCTCTCTCGCATTGAGCCTGGCGCGCGCTTCGCCTCATTGATCCGCATTACTCAATCCCGCGTTCAGTGCAGTTTATCCGAGTGCGTAAACAACTCGCGCGCACCGAGAGAAACACACACGTGTCTTCACATGGGCAATTCCTTTAAATTCATTCCTAATTAGACTTTCGCGTATATACGAGTCAACGGGCGCTAATTAGAATTTACGTTGCAGCCGCGTAAATAATTACCCCCTCCTCTTGTGTCTTCCCTCACGACGAGGAAAAGAGAGGTCCACTTTATCCGAGGGATCGCATTAATTGCGGGGAAATCGTAACCCATTCTAATTAAAGTTTCCATTGCGCGGATTGCGCTCTTCTGCACTTTATACTGTCTCGCGCGGCTTATAAATATTTCAAGCGCATAAGTTACATTTTTAATTATACACTCGTCGGCCGTTTTGCGCTACATAACAGAGAGCAGATAGTCACTCGTCGTACTCGTTAGATAAGAGTGTATAACCACTGGGAGCAGGGGGAGCATTTTTTTTTTTTATTCTCAGATGTATATCTCTCCGTTTGTTGTGACATTGAAGTATCCTGCGAGTGCGCTTTGAACGAAGTTTAATTCAAATGGAAAATGATTATTTCATATGCCGTTTGCGGTTCTGGAGTTGACTTCCGAAACAGTTTAAGAAGTTAGCATTGCGAATTATTTTTTCAGAGATAAACTAGTGCAGAGATAGGTACATAATTTAATTCAATTTGTCGTATGCAATATTAGGGCTGCACAAGAGCAAGATAATACAATATTTCTGTAATTATTGTCTCGCTCTTGGAAATTCTTGAAAATTTCTCTCTTGTGCTTGTCTTTTCAGTCAATATGAAATATGAAAATGAATGACAATATAAATATTAACGTCTTGTCTTGAAATTCTTGATCATATTGGAGTTACGTCAGTAAGCCAGTGCGACAATAAGCCAGTCAATCATTAGAGAAGGTCTCAAACCTAAATACCCGGGAAACACGAGGTCCACGCAAAAATGGAGTTACGCAGATGTACGACAAAAAACAAGTAGATTATATAAAAAAGTGTTAAACTTAAATAGTCGGGGCACGCGAGGTCCATGTAGAAGAGGGAGGCACGCAGTCGCGAGACAGTAAGAGAGTTGACTATTTGGGTTTCAGACCTTTTCAAATGGTTTACTGTTAAAAATATTTTTTAAGAAACTTTTAAGTTGCAAATACATTAGGTCTAATATAAAAACAATAAAATTTCAGCACAAGTATAAATAAATCCCAAATTTTAAATTTTATTTTTCCCGCCTTTTATGTGCCACGGGCCAGAGTCTAGTTCGCATACTGCCGCTAGGCGGCGCATCCCCTCCCTGTTGCCTCACATACCTAAGTAAGCCGGTCTCAGGGGATATAGAAGCCATCAACTATCGAAGTTTATTGAATTAATAAAGACGCCTTTGTGTGAGAGTTAAATAATTGTTTTGATTTAATTAGTTATGATTATTTCGATTAGTAATGATTATTTCGATAAATTATTACGATTAGACAATGTTAAGTTATTTTCAAGACAAAATTCTTGACATTCTTATCACCACAATCTTCGGCACTTGATATTGTATTGAAAATTGTATAGAAATATTGTCTCGATTATTGTCTTGAATATTGAAGCAAGACAATACAATATCAAGATCTTCGTCTTGTTATATCGTGTAGCCCTATAACATAGTTTTAAATAGTTATATTATTATAATATTATTCTTCTAAGCGGGGCTTATCGCCCGTATGCTACTACAACCTCAAGCTTACATAAAGGCTATTATTACTAAGTAAAATAGGACGCATTTCTAATTGATTTAAGCAAACAAATATTAATTATAATACAATATCATTCAATCAGCGAAATTATATATAATATAATATCGCATCAGCTCTGATAATGTTGCAAAACACTGATTGAAACTAACCCGTCAATTAAAATCAAACCAGCGCGATGCGAATACCCCATCGGCTTCAAAATCAACATTCGAGCTTTATAACTGATTGATTTACAGCCCGAACCGAGCCCTAACTCACGGGCACTGTAAACACCCACCCCGTTCGCATCCTTCCTCCTCCTCCTCCACCCACTCGTTCTCCTTCTATCTCTCTCTGTCTTTCGCTCCTAAAAAGTCGACGGAGATAGATGCAAGAAAAGGAATAGCGAGGTATATCCGATGAACGCGCGTCATTATCGCACGCGTAAATGCAGCCCTCGCTATACACGCGCAATAATCGCCCATGGGAATAAAGCGCCGCTTGCGCCCGCGTGAAGTTCGGTTAATTTCGCGAAAACGCGCACGATAGGCTGTAAATCTTCGATAGAAGTCAGTGAGTACACATATGCGTAGGATACCACGAGAGGGGGCGGTATTTGCTTTGCGTACAGTAAAATATGCGCGCGAGCGAGATAATGGTTAATTAAAAGTTTGATTCTTCGGATGAAGTTGTAAAAACTAATCTGAATTAAATCGCTAAATTGTATTTTTATTGCTCGCGTACTAAAGTTAAGCTAATGAACGAGGCGCTCTGTATCAATGCGAGATAAACGCCACTTAAACGCAATAGTATAATACTCGAGACTATAAGTACTTTATCGCATTTCTAAAAATAATCATATAGAAGGAAAGAGCGTCATACAAAAAGGAACATTGTCCAACAGCACGTTAATCCGCAAAGCTTATATTACCTCTTCGGCATTCGCTCTGTTAACTCGATGTATGTATGTATGTATGTGTGTATATACCCTTTGCCGCCTCTCTCTTGGGCTTCGAATCAACAACTATAAACGCGGTCTCGGGGCAATAAACACTTAGCGAGGAACAAAGTGTCCGCAATCTAAGAGTAAAAACGAAATCCGTGTGCGCTCTGACAATGTCGTCGCGCCGAGAACATCGTAAACAAGCGCGGCGGTGCGGAGTGAGAGAGAGAGAGAGTCAGTTTGAAGATCGTAATGCCCTTTATCGGCCGGCGCGGCTGCGCGCGCCCAGATAAAGCCACGAAAGTGCCTTTTTTACAGCCTCGCGCGACTTTTCTCTCTCTTCTCGCGCGTCTCTCTCCCTTCTTTTCGCTCATTCGCCTTAATCGCGTGTTTCTCGGCCTTTGATTCGAAGAAATTGCGCTTTCTGGTATAAGGGATTTGGGAATTGAAGAAATTTATATAGGAATTTGATGGCAGTAACGAGAGCTAAGATGCTTAGTCGTTTTGAGACACAATACATTTTTATTACATTTATTTATTTATTTATTTAAATAATTCAGGCAAAAGAACGTTTAAAAAACTTTAATTCAATAGTATTTATTTATTTATCTCAATATTAAACGGGCTCTAAAAGCCCTTGTAATATAAAAGCCTATTGTAATATAATAGTAAGCAAATTATTACAGACTAAATAATTTGGAACAATTTTACTCATAATTATATAATAAGTTTCATACGTTCGCTACACAAAGAATTAAAAACTAGAATCTGGGCCGAAATGAGTGCACCGATGATTTAAAACGATTGAAAGTTGGTATGTTAGTTAATCTCTAGGGTAAAAGATTCCATCCAAAGTATTAAAATCGATACTAAAATCGACTATGATAATAGTGCTATTTATAAAAGTAAATATACCTTTAGTCATAAGAAACCTATACTGCACTTTTTAATATGCGAATAAACATGTAATTAAAAATTATATTTTTAAAATTATAATATAAATTCCTTCTCATTCATCATTGAAGAAGTTTACATGTAGCACCATCGACGCGTGCTTCATTATTAAAGTCTCTACATATATCCATGTAAAAAAAACCTTCGGATTAACGTGCTGTGCCACCGAAGGCCTCTGAATCGAGCCATTCATTTACATTTTTCTTCGATCGCTCCCTCTCCCTTACATAATATGACAAACGACATAATCATTGTTCTATCCTCGCGATCTTGTAATTGCCCTCTATATAGCAAGCGCCTGCTTATAAACCCGCTACACATACACGCGTGGTCGCAGCCTCCGTGTTTTATCGCCGCGAATGTTTGCTTTAATTAGCGGCCGCGGTGCATTGTCTTAGATTTAATTAAGACCGGAATTGGTTTATCGGCCGCGACGCACGCATGCCTTGTAAAGGGTTTGCTCGTGTGTGTGTGCACTGTGCGATCGACCTTCCTCTTCTGCGGGCGCCCGTTTCTTACGGCCCTTGTCCTTCGGGACGCGTGCTCGCTCTTTTTTCAAAGCAAACGTATGTCGTACACGTGTTGCAATCGGGAAAAATGCGCTTTGTCAAATATGCGATGTATGTGGAAGCTTCTAGTCGTACGGTGGATGGCCATTGATCGGAGAGAGATAGGCGCGACTTTGTTGCTGCTGATTTTCCAGATTAGATAGATAAACGCCGCGCGACTCTTGTTATTCATTTTTTCAGTTTTAGAGTAAGTACGTAAAATTTCTTTGCCAATATTTCCTATAGCTACATTCTTAATAAATATATCGTGAATTGTTTGATGTTCGTATATCATGGAGTGGTGTCGATGTAAATTACTTGTTCGAGATTCCAAAAGACTAAAATTTGTTATTAAGAAAAAGATCGAAACTTATTCGGTATCGGTAAATTCAGTAAACGATACATTTTTATCCTCAACATTTAAGATATTCTAGGGCTGCACGATATAGCAAGATTAATCTTGATATTGTATTGTCTTGCCTCAATATTCAAGACAATAATCGATA
>UXGD01004763.1:0-16151 GCA_900474315.1 Torymus auratus
TTAAACAGATTTGAACAGTTAAAAATAGTTTTAAACAGTTTTAAATAGTTTTGAACAAATAATATTTCCACTAGGGAAAATTAAGAAAAATGAACAAAAATTTTTTTTTCAATTTTTTTGCGATTGTAATTTGAACATAACAGTGAATAACTGAAAATAACTGAAGAAAACTGCAGATAACTGTTGTCTTTGTCTCAATTCCGACTTTTTTCTGCAGTTATATTTCATTCTCTTCACTAGTTTTTTTTACTAGGGATAAATCTATTGTTTTATAAACAGCATTATTCACCATAATCTGATCAACATGTTACTGTAAAAGTACTCCCAGTCAAAGAGATACTCCGTTAGTTTTTAAAGCTACAAATTTAAAATCTGATGAAAATTTTAAATTCGAAATTGAGAAAGATAAGAAGAAAATAAAGTGTCTACAAGTGTGTAATACATTTAAAAGCCTCCATAGAAACTAAAACTTTAATTAGAATAACGAAAAATGCGATGTAGGCATTTGTAATGACCTGTTTCACATCTAAAAAATAGTTTACCTTTGGATGCGACAACAATAAAAACACTAACATTATAAACAAAAAATACATATGAAATGAAGAATTTATTGTTACTTAGGGTGGATAAGCAAAATGTGAGTGAAAAAAAAAATCAAAGCGTTTTTTAAATTATGTAACAGTTATAGTTTTATTATGCAGACTCGCCGATAATTTTTTTTCAAAATCAGATTAGTTTTACAAAACAGTTTCACATTCATACCATACTGTACATCATTTCACTTTTAATTTATTTTACTATCGAAAATGGCATCGCCACGGAATCATTCAATGCGTTGTTTTACATTATACATTTTTTTATCCGTCGTAAATTGTTCAATCTAGAACTTTACTATCATACACTCTATAATTATGTCTTTATTCATGATTTACTTTAATTAATATTGAAAAGACCCAGCCACGCACGTGAAAAATACGAATGTGTAAAATTATAGAAATTTGTGTTTTTGAGAAATCTTTCTTTTTAAGAGAAATTTTACTTTATAACTTTTATTTCATTCATGATAAAATTATATATCAATTCAATACTTTCAGGCATTTTCTCAAAAAAGAAAAAAAAAATTAATTTCAATCTATCATAGTTAATACAAGGATAATCCTATACGATATTTTAGTTTATTTTATTTTTTTTTTTTTACTGTAGATAACATCGAGTGCCCTTGATACTTTCTGCACCATTAATTAGATTTTTAAGAATCATGCAGACCCGATCAATGGATCGTAACAGCGCATAAAATATACTGAAGTCCGTTTTAATCTGGAAATTCGACAAATCATTTCTCAGCATTACAGATTTGCATGTTCTCAGTTGGACCCGGCAATAAGTTTAATCACAAAAACGTCACTTTCAAAAAATTGTAGTGCGGTATTTTTTATTTAGGAACAAATGCTTCCTTGGTAATTGGCAGTGTATCGCTCCTTAATGGAAGAAAAAATGCACAAATGTTTAAAATTTATAGAATTCATTTGGTCGTGTATACAGAGCAAAAAGTTGTGTCACTTGCTTTTAATTTGTAGTCGAATTTTAGGAATGTCATGAATCGTATGTGATGTCAATTAATTTGCTCTCAAATACTTTTTATTATCTCACCAATTTTAAATTCAAATCCTGTGTGACTCTATTTAACCTATCAATTAATCAAGTCATATTCAGCTTAGTCACTAGTGCTAACTTATTCAGACTTTTATTGTTAAAAAATGATTTGATTTTAAAATGCATAAAATATAATTTTACAAATTTTAGTTACGAGTTTATTTTAATATTTTCAACATTATACTTTTTAATAAAAAAATTTATTAGTTTAAATGTGGCAGCATAAATATTAGTTTCTTTTAAGGAGTAAAATTTAAAATTGGTAAGTTTACATTTGGAAAAATTTTGTCAACATTATTTTTCTCTTAGGTCGATTATGAAATATATCAAGAAAAATATCATTTTTTAATTCGGAATCGTTAAACGATAGTGACACTTTATGAAAACTGAGCAATATCATATACTACACTTTTTAAACTTTTCAAAATGTCTATATTTTTTTATATATTATATGCGTGAAAAAACAAATAAGAATCAAGGAAAAAGAAAAGAGTTTTGCATAATTTTTTTTTACCATCGGCGTTTTGATAGAACTTGCTTGTGTGAATATTTAATATCCACATTTCACTAATAACTCTGATAAATCGTATACTGTAAAAATGGAAGCCATAAATCTTTTCTTTCCACTTCTAGTTACATGAGCCATGTAGTAAAAAATTATAAATCAGTGTTTCTTATTTACAATACCTGAAAAAAAAATATCAAAAAATAAAGGCATAATTATTATTTTTATAAAAAAGCAAAAATAAATCTGATGTATCAAATAAATGTATACGAATTCACAAGTAATGTAATTACATTACTTTAAGCATTCAAATATATGATATTTATAAATAATTGACTTTAATGCGCAAATATCTATCTACACAATAATCCATAGAAAACAAGTTATCAGAATATGGTATTGCTCAGTTTTGTGTAGTCAAAAATTGATATTCAGCATGCCTTTCAATAGGAAAGAACAGTTACATTTTCGTCACAGTAACTTTAGTTTTGTCATTGCCTTTTTCAAATGGTGTGCACCAATATATCGCCTTTAACAATGTAAAATACCTGAACGGCAGAAGTATCAAGGACCGCGAAAATTTAAAAAAATATTCGCGTGAAGACAGGCAGAGAGAAAGGGACATTTTACATTATACCGTGTTACTTCGCGCTCACCAGCTATTTATAATTATGTATATGTAATATACTGAAATTGTACTTCTCTCTTCCAGTGCTTAATTAATATCGATAGCAATAATGCGCCGAACCGAGGGATAAGAGGAAAAATAAAAACAGTTAAATAACGGCGTTTCATTCAACTTCCGAATTGGCCTTGCTGAGTTGTCGGCTGCTGCCCGTCGACTGGGGCATGTCCTTCTCGCTACCGTTGGCGCTCGAATCCGAGTATTGACTGAACTCTGGCATCGGCGGCGTCTTAATGCCGTCCGTCTTGGGGATGAAGGTCGTCCACTCGTTCGTGTGGATGTCCAGGTACTCGATCGAGTTCAAGAAGTTCTTTCCGGAAAAGCCTCCGACAGCGTACAGTCTACAAAAGCAATCGCGTTGATGGTTATTGACAGAGTGAAAGCTAGGTCAGTGTCAGGTGAAATGTCTACATAAGCGCTGCTATAGTTCACCGAGTGAAAAATTTCTTAGCCACAATGATAATGTGTGTAACTACACGATATTTGAGAATATTGATTGCGTTGTAGAAATTTGCTAGTGCAGGCATGAAGTAATGATACGCAAGTTTGCGAAAGAATCATTTTTCAAAAATTGTTGTTTCTATACCAGAGTAAGTAGATAGGTATATTTGATAAAACTAGAATATTATTGCCTTTCACTTTCTTGTGAAATAATAACAAAACACTTTAGCTTCTATTTCATATTTACGCTATATAAGAATTGCAAATATTGCAATAAGCTCATATTGTACCTACTTTTTCCACAATAAAGCAATAGAAAAAATTTCAATCTCTGGATCAAACCTCACAAAGCCTTTTAAAAATGGTCAAAAAACTTCGTTCAAAAAATTCTGCTCACCTATCACCGACCACGGCCACGGCGACGTTCGCACGAGGTGTGGACATGTTGGGCCCCGGTATCCAGACTTGCTCTGACGGATCGAAGACCTCAGTGCTGGTAAGACTGTGCGTGCCGGTGGATCCACCAACGGCGTAGATTCGACCATGGAAGACGGCGACGCCGCAACCTCGGCGGGCGGTTATCAGGGGCGGGCCCATGCTCCAGGTGTTCGCCTCCGGATCGTAAATCTCCACGGAGTTGAGACAGTTCCAGGAGTCGCAGCCGCCTACCGCGTACACCTTGTTTTCGTACGCGCAGACGCCAGCCTGGTAGCGACCAATTTTCAGCGGCTCGATGTTTGACCATACGCCCGTCTCCGGGTCGAATATGTCGCATTGCCGAATACCAGCCTGTAATGTGTTAACAAGTATGAATTGAAATTTATATAATGAGAAAAGTGGAATTCTTTAAATAGGATTACGCTTAACTTACAAAATCAGTTAATATCTAAATATATTTTAAATAGCTTTACTTAAAAGTTTTCCATTTGCATCAAATATCATTACCTCATTTGAATTACAGTCAAGTAATTATGTAAAAGAGTTTACATAATTTTCTTAAAACTGTATGTATAGAAATTCTTTTATTTCGGAAAAACTATAGCACGATTTAAGATTAGAGCAATGAGATTAGAAAACTAGGTGAAGCTCTATTGATGCAGGATCAAAATTTACAGCATAGGATTACAATAAAATCGGCTTTGCTAAAGGCAAAGCATGACTTGAATTACGTAACATTTACAGAAGCAGCTTAGTTAGAAATTCAACAGTAAGATTTTGTTCACAAGAAAAATTATGCCGTCGTGAATATTCCTTTCATCACATTGTACTAAAATGCTATTTTGATGACTATATCAACCAACCTGTCCGTTCCATCCACCGATGCAATAAATCTTCGAGCCCAGCGCGCACACGCCGGAATTCGACCTGGCCAGTGGCAGACTCGCAATTGTCTTCCACTTGCTGCTCTCGGGATCGAGCACCTCGACCGTCGCCAACTCGGTAGAGCCGTTAGAGCCGCCAATGGCGTACACCCTGCCGTTGACCACGGCAATGCCGAAGCGTCCCCGCGCCTCGCGCATAGCAGCCAGCACCTCCCACGTGTTCGTCTCGGGTACATATTTGTCGACGGTCTTTAGGCATTCGACGCGGTCGTAGCCACCGCAGACGAGGAGCGTGCCGTTGAGCTCGGCACAGCCGACGGAGCACTTGCCTTCCTTCATCGTTGGCAGGGCGCAGTAGAGGTCGGGCTCGCTGCTCGAGCTGCGCTGGTCGTCCGGTATGCGGCAGGCGTTCTCCTGGCCAGCGGCAGGCGACAACGGTATGTTCAGGCGTAGAGACACGGAGAGCTTGGCCAGGCGGCCGTTCAGCGTCACGATAGCCAGGAATGTGTGTTCTGTGAATTGTTTGAGATAAGATTTGTTTTTTAGTCGGGTTTCTCTCTTTTTTCGATGGGATGGTTTTTGAGATTGAGATGCATTTTGCATCAGTAAAAAGCGTACCGCTTTGGTGATGGCAGAACTACATTTGCTACCGATCCTTAAAAAAAGTCTTATAAAAAAGTAATATTCCTAACCATATCAGACACTTGAATAGTGCCGTGAATGAAAAATTCTACGAACGACTTAAATAAGAAGGAAAAAAGTATAGCTTTTGTCCTCTTACCTCCCACTTTGCTAACGCCAATCATGTTCCAGTCTGGCTCGAGCAACTCCTCGAGACTGTCCTCCGCGTTTTTGTTATAGATCAGTACCCTGGGTTTGGCGGGCTGGAGGATGCCTTTCCTCCGGTTCTTGTTTTGCGCCTGCGTCTTGAGCGACAACTTCTTGTAGTCCTGAACGATGTCGGTGTCGCTGACGTCGCCCGAGGGCAGATCCGTACAGTCCTGCAGGCTGTTGTCGAGGGCGAGATAGAGCAAATAGGTCTTCTCGACGAGCTGCTCGGCAGTCGCGCTGTCCTGGTCGCTGAGGAAGCGCTTGATCCAGTCGAGGACGAGGCAGCAAAGACTCGAGCCGTTCACCAGACTCATCTCCTGGCTGGTCTGGTAGAGCACCTCGATTTTGACGCTTGGCAGGAAGGACAGGGCCGGACTGCCGCAGACAGCTTCGAACTGTAGGTTGGGGGCAAGAGCGAGGACCGGTCAAGAGACGCTCCACTCTCTCGTGTTCTCGAGCGGCGCGTTTATAGAGGTGCCGCTCTTTTTTTGTTCTTATCGAGCGTTTTGCGTTTTCGTTCGAGGCTCTTTACATTTTTTTGTCGCCGAAGCAGCGCAAGTCGAGCGAGCGTGTGTAGCTCGTTTTATTTGCTCTTTCGCTTTTCGCGATTATATGCGTGAAGCATATTTTTGTTTTTCTTATGCAAATATATGTTTGCAACAGCGGAGATGCGAGAATCGTTAGGTGTATTCTTCGGTGGGATGCTTTTAGCGGTACTGAGAAAGTCCTTATGTGAGAAAAAACCTTTCAAGAAAATACTGTTTCGTAAATAAACGAAACATGATGAAAAATTTGGAGCAAAAAGAATTCTATATACTTAAGACATGATAACTCCGAACTTCTAAAAATCTTTTCACATGAAAATTAATGCTGTAAAATATCCAGATCTAAACTTTAATACTCCAGGCTTCTCAGCACCGAGCAACAAAAAAAGATCTCCCTATCGTGATCGTTACCAACACCGAAGAACCACCATGATAAACGAGGCCACATGCAACCGCGGGCGCTCGCCCGTCGTCATTCATCTTAGTACATGCCGACGTCGCGCGCGTCTTGCCATCGACATATCGTTGTCGTCGTCGTAGTAGTTCACGTCGTCGTCGTCATAATACGGCGACTACTTACGTTTTGCCTAATGTAGGCATCGACTTGCTTAACGAAACTCTCGTTCTGCGTGATGCCGGGCAAGGCGCGTATGTCGAGGCAAGACTCGGGCGTCAGCGACTCCAGCAGGTGGTTGGTGCACTGCGTGGCGATGCGCTCCATTTTCAGGTAGCTCGCCGCCAGGTAGATCGACTTTACCTCCATCGGCCTTATTTCCAACCTGCAACGGGAAAAGAGATTGGCCTGTTAGATTTTATGTGAGACTGGATGATATTGAGAATAACGGTTTTGTGACAAAGATTAGGGTAGCCGATAAATTGTACATGGATGATTTATGTATGAAATAATTTAATCCCATAACAGGATCAAGTAATTTAGGCGCTTAATTGGTATACAATTTTCTTCTTAAATTGGGAATTAATTGGCTACATGATTTTTTTTCTATTGAAGCCAAAATTTATCATCCATTATTCACTTCCGGTCTGACGTAATAATCGTTGATGGTTCTATTGATACGATTTTCTATGTATACCGAGAAAAACGCATTGTTTCCATTAGGTTTACCGTTTTTTTTTCTTGTCATAACAAAGGTGATATTATTCAAGGCTACGTTCGCGACTTTTTCATCCATCGCTATTTTTTCCAGCTATTTTCTTTCTTTTGTATAACAAATCGAATTAACATTTTTTGCATTTATAAAACATTAAACAATGCATTTTTGAGATTTAACGATAAATCCTGTGATTGGTATCAATTTCATTATCGGATATTGTACATTTCCACAAAGAATATTTAACTGCAAAAGTGGATAAAGAAAATACAAAAGTAAATGCATCCATTAAACAAATGATACATGAATGATAATAATTGATAAGATACTGACAACCATGCAATTGCAATATATTTTTGTATATCGAATGCATTTATCAAGCCATCATATATATTATGTAATGTGCTTATCATTTTTTACAGAAGCGTAAATATGAAGTAAAACCCGTAATACAAATAAAAATTGTTCTCACTCCCTGCAGTCTCGCCATTACAATATCGTTCAAAATAAAATACCCCGAAATTATGTAAACGAATAAAACCGTTATTAACTCCTTCGAGAAAAAAAAATTCGCTGCAAGAAACGGCAATCAAATCAGCGATCAACAGGCGCGCATTATCTCTCGCTAATTGGCCAGCCAATTATTTTCCAATTAATGGTACATATATACCTGGCGGTGTAGGCATAATCGATGAGCTTCTGTAGCGCCTTCTTGTCGATGTTGTCGTTCAATTTGTACGTGATCACGGGCTCCTTTTGTCCCTGATTGTCGTTGCTGAAGAGCTCGAAGAGGTAAGGCGACGCTGCGGCCAGCACAGCTCTGTGGCCATGCACCTCCATGTTACCCGCCTGCGTTAAACAATAATTAATTATTAACGTGACGAAATAGACGATAGATATTGCGTGGCGCTAAAAAAATGAAGGCTACGACTTTATCGGATCGAAAGCGAGAGGTTCATTTGAATGTTTAATTCGATGGAATAGAGGAAGATTGGGAATGTTAGTCTACTACAACTTCGAGTATAGAACGAGGCTCAAAGTTCGCTATAGTTTTCGAACGAACAAAAACAGTATAATTCCGAATACCCACTATACGTATACATATACGTATAGCGACCTTGAAAACAAAATTCAACTCCTTCGCTCGCGAACTGCGCATTACTCATCAGCCCCGAAATTATCCAACCCCACGAACGATTAGCTACACAGGTCGATTGCGCAACGAGCCGGTGAAAAGTTATTATAGGCATATGCAGTGTACTCACGTGTAGTATGACGTCGCAGAAGTGTTTGTTCTTGCGCATCATGCTGAGCGCGGAGAGTATCAGCTGGGAGTGACTCTCGTCATGGAGCTCGAGGGTCGAGGAGGCGGTGAGGCTCTCCGAATCCCCGTTCGTCGATATCGAGGAGACCATCGTGCAGAGCAGGTGGTGCTTGTCCTTCGTGGAAAGGTGAAGGTGGCTGCTCAAAGGCTTGGGATGGCGAACGCTCGGTCCTAAAGGCTCATGCCAACGGGAATCTGAACTGCTGGTGCTGTTGCTGGAAAGCAGAAAAGAAGAAGTTATAGTTTTTATTGCTGTTTTAGAAGTACTTTTTTTTAAGTGGAAGGAGGTGGAGTTGAATTTTCGATGTAGTATTGATTCTTCTTTTTATTATTTTGGGTCTTAGTTTTCAAGTCAGACACTTACAAGAATGTTAATTTTATAGACGTTTGAACATGTCTATCGCTTTTAATTGACTATTCATGTAGGAAGTTTCGAATAAATCTCTCAAACGATTCATAAAACTTGTGTTATGTCAACGTAAAAGTTACTTCGTAGTTTGGTTTCCACTTGAATGTTTTAGAACTATTTCATATAGCCTTTGTTAGCGTTATTGCGTAATTGTGTTAATGACCTCGCGCTAAGGAAATAAGTATCACATGATTTATCGAGACGAAGGTCTTTGTTGGTCTTATGAAGTATAATAAAAAGCGAAAAAAAAAACACAAAAACATAAACTTATTAGCCATACCAAAGGTTTTTAGAGGAGTTTTTCAAGGTGGACTTTTGTATAATAGAAACAAGTTTTTAATATCTTATCTCGGCTTCTATGCGGAAAAAAATGATTGTTATCGTAACTAATTGGTTGGTTGAAAGGCACATAACATAAACATATTGTTACATTTACTATGACATCTTTATTTAAAGCTACCATAATAAAAATAGTTACGATAACTATTTTAATAATAATTTTTAAATAATATTTTTCTGCAAGTGTTCTCGATACTTGCTTCAACCGAAAAATTGTTTTTTCCAAGAGTAACGGTTGTTAATGCTATTATGGATTTGGATATTATTATTAACTTAAAATAGTTGTTCCTACCAATATTATGTGTATCAAAGCTTAACCAAAAAATGGTAACAACTATGTACTATTTTTTTTTAGAAACCGCACATCCACACACATACACTATCTATCTACCTATCTATCTTTATTTCTGTGCTTTAATTTTCACCAATTCAAATTGGCATAGGTACAGTAGCCAATTCCTTGGTTACTCCAACCAACTTTTCTTTCCATGTATAGAAGTTCAAAATTTTTTATATTCACAACTTCAAATTTATTTACATCTCCTCGTAAATATTTTTAACCATTTCAGCAAAATGAATTTGCATCGAGTACATTATACAACTGCGCAAAAACCGTCAATTTAACAAATATGTACAGAATAACTACCGAAATAACCCAGTGAATATAAGTCGATGCATGCAACTGAAAACCATCATCGGAAAATTACGTGAAAATTACGCGAACATTCCGTACGAATTCGGAATTCCTCAGTGCAATGACGCAGACCGCGTGCACGCGCGTAATATAAGCATGATGCGCAGACGGGAGAAACCTGTCGCTGTTATCTGTGCGAAATTCGACCGGCAGAAAATTATACAGACAGCGCGTGGTCCGGTTATCGCTGCGTACGCAGCTTCTTTTCGAGTCGCACGCTGCTGCTGCGCAAAAGAACAAAAGCGAAAAGAGTTTACTGTTAAGTGTACGACGTGGTCGCACACTGCGCACGAGCGCGAGAGCAGCGCAGCGCGGGCAGGGGTTAATGTACCGTGCCACTTATTGAGGATAAAGTTATATATACCTATAAGAAGTGCGCGACGGGCATATAAATCTAGAAGTTTCGCGACAGCTATATCTACAGCAGTGCTACCAAAGTGAGAGAGAGGGAGAGGTGGTGCGGGCGAATTATTTTCGATTGCGGGCCGGTACAGCGCGTCGAACTTGTCGATCGATTGATCTTTCTTCATGACGTCGTTTTCTTTTTTCATTGGAGTTGCGTGTGATTATGCGTATATAGTGGAGCATGAGATAGGCACGAGTGCCGAGGTTTCAGAGCGCCTGTTTACTGTTACTGATTAGATCATTTGTGAAATTGTAATTGGTTCGTTCATTTGTTAACTATGAGCTTTGACATTTTACTAAGTTATTATTGTTTAATAATATTATCAAGTTTATAAAGATTTATATAGACTATTTATTAGTATCAATACGTGTGAAAATTGAATGGAGAGTTTTATAATGAAAAGTTCTCTCGATTTATTAAAAGGTAGATGGGAATAAACGATAGGAAATGTCACTAAAGTGTACTGTAAAACGTGCTTGAAAAAGAATGACAAACTTTTTCAATCGATACTAATATTTTATACGCTCGACAAAGTTTCATACATAACGATCGTATACGGAAGAATAAAAACGAAACAAACTTATATGTATATAGTAATTTTTTTTATTTCGACTATAGAAGTACGTCTGATATTATCGTTATATAAATTCTATTTATGTACAAAAAGGAATATAATAGAAAAAGTCGTTACTTTGCCTTTTTGTTTGATCACCTACAGAAATAATATTTATTTATTCAATCAGAGTCTTACGCAAGTAATTGTAATCTACATATATATAATATATTAGATACAAAAATACTTCCTGTATATATATGAACGGAAAATTTTGCAACCCAGTTGGGTCAATATAAAATTAATATATTCACCTATTTATTTATTTATAACGACAGTTTAATGTGATTCTTAGTGCATTAAAAATATATAGTACTATTGCTGACAAAGTACGTGTGATACAGTTTAGTAAGGAAAACACTGTATAATTCACGAAAGCTATTCTGTTGTAATGATATAGAGTTATAAAATCGATTTTTAATGGCTAGCTGTTTTAACCTAATTATTTTTTTATATCCATCACAGATATACGTGACCGCAAAAAATACATTTCATGCTGTATCTGTACTATAGAAATTGAAATTTTTCTTTGTTTGTTTTTATACATACGAGAGTGTACGTGTTTATAAACAATGAGTCACTACCGTGGCAGACGCTGTATATATTCAGATGATTTTCAATTGTTGTTGGCTATAAGCACAGTGTACCAGTGCAATGTATTTATGCAAATGCGACCATTTGACTTCAAAATAGAATGAAAATAATAAATATTGATCTTATATGGTTATCGTAGCCTACATTTATTTCTTTATTATTATTCCTTATGTATATATGTGAGATCTTATATTTTGAAAACGGCGCATCAAATCATGCATTACGCGCGCCTCTATATTCTAAAGTTAGATGTCAATGAGCAAAATTTATGTAAAACTATTTATATGAGTGAATGCTAAATATATAAATCAAAAATGATGTAAAACCCACGAAAATACTCCGTATATAACAGTTATATTTTGGAATTCGTTCATATGGTTAATGCAATTTCCTAATTAGTTACTTCAAGTATGCATCGCGTAAAACTAAAGTCACATCACTGTTTTCAAGCAAAACAAAACAAATCAATTTTTAAACTGGCAGTTAATACGCCTCTAGTGTATAATAGCGTTCGAAGTGGAAACTTCACTCGGGGACAGACGATGTTCTCATATTTGTCAGTTTAAGGATTATAAAGAAAGCACTTTAAACTGCTTTCCAAGAGAAGAAATAAAAGTAGTCCCAACAGTCGAGCTGAATTTCACTAAAAGTTTAGATTAGAAAATTCTGCTATCTCAAACATTACAAACTCGAGTTAAACTTTGTTCAAAACGTAAACATATACTCCAATTGACATTGAATTTATCCTCTCCGCCCTCTATCTCTCAAACACACAGCCCATAAACGATCTCTCTATAACGATGCTTTATAGGACTCTTTTCCCATTACCAAACTACCACCTCCCCCCTCTCTTCACCTTCACCCTCAACCGAGTCAATAAACCGCGCACTCGATCGACCAATCGGCCCACTCTATAGGTTCGAATTTCACTTCGCGTACGGTCTATACTCCGCGCGTCGTAAAAACAACACCTCGATACGCTCCGCTATAAACTTACTGCGATCTCAGCGAAAAAGGAATATCGTCGTCGCGACAAAAAAAAGCCACTCGACTCCGTTTGCTCCTATACGTGTATATTCGCAAAAGGAGAGAGGTAAGAAAAAGGGGGGAAAAATATATATACGACGGAAACGGGAGAAATCCGGCCGACTCGGGTGAGACGTGGGCGGCCGCGTCCCGGATCGAGCCGGTGTACGGCAATGCCGAACTACTTACTTGCGCGCGCCCGTTAATCGAATCGGATTGCTTCTCCTGTATCTACGATGCCCACGCGTTCCCGTGTGTATATGCGATGGGTTTGTGCGATGCGCGCTTTTGATTTGTAGAGGTTGAAGTTTGAGCGTGCGCTGGTATATAGAAAGAAGGTGTAATCGGAAAGTAGCTGCTAATCGTGTTACGGTTTTTCTTGTATACGTTAGAAAGATATAAATAGAACATTGGTGATAAGAGTTTCATGACATTCAGGAAAAACGTACGAATAATTTTGTATAGGAATGTAGGATGATTATTTGCTTATAGGTGCGATAAATAATTATAAGGATCATTATATACTCTGTAAATATGAATAAGTGAAAAAATCTAGATCTACTCATTTTTTTTAGTGAATATTGAAGCAGTGAAATAAAATGTTCACTAGAAAATTAGTCAATTTTTTCACTTATTTGCACCAGTGAGTGATTTCGCACTTATTCTTTTTTCGAGAGTATTTGGTACAACATTACTTTTATGAGGAATCATTGATTTACGTTTTAATCCTATATACGCGAACTCGAAGGATGCATCGACTTATTATTACACGCTCTCATCATTGTTAGCTAGATCAATACGACCGAGCGTTGAATCGAAACTTTTTTTCCGCCTTTGTCGAGCTTTTCTATATAATGAAAACATACTCTGACATCTGGGATTTTGATGAATTAAAAAGTTCATAGCACGGTTTTGTGTTAGAAGTACCTTTTGCGTCATTGCGACGCTTAAAAAAAAGAGAGAATTGATCTTCTCATCCGTATGTTGAACTATGAAATTCACGTGATAAAAAAAAATGTGTTTAGTAAAGCTATGATAATTTAAAATTTAATGTTGAATTTACAATCAGCAATTTATATTTTAAAAATAGCATATTATGGAAATGTAAATAACTCGGATCCACCCAGAACAAATTGTAACACATGTGCTAATAATTCTTCAAGGTTTAATTTACATCCTATTAATTTTGTACGTTAGTACGCATCCTAAAAGCGTTTATCTGAAACGTAATTTTCCCGATCAATTTAACTAGTAAATATTGTGCATGAAAATTATCTTAGTAATTTCAGTTGACATATTTATACAAACGATAGCACAGTCAGTTCATCCTAATGTTCATCATAATCCCGCAAAAATCATGACGACATAATGTTATATTCACCATAACATTGTTCTATACTAAAATAATGCATAATCTTCGCTTATATTCATGTTTAAGTATAATAACAGTTTTCCGAACCTTGCTGAACACGTAACAATTCACTTCATTAAGGAACAAATTCCATTTCTTTTAATTCAATTTGCCAGGCTTAGACTAATTTCGAAACCAATTTGAAGCAAAGAACTCGGCTTTCGCATGCGACGACACGTAGAAGCACTTTAGGCTTTTAAAGTAAAGTATAAGTGTATATAGTTGCAGTACCTTTTCTAAAAAAGATTTCAATGTCAAGAGACCGATCTTAAATTACGGAAAAAAGCCAATATATATAGACGGATCAGCGCAAAAATACATTACCGTTCTTCGGGAAAAGCGCGTGCAATCGTGAGATATAAAAACCGTACCAAGGCAAACTATAAGATTTACAACTGCATTACACCGTTAGCCGGCTGTATGTATAGATATATTAGAGTATTATAGTAGAGCATAGAACTGCGTCGCGGTAACATATGATTTACAATTTACTGCATTGCGCAATCGCGGCGAGTTACGTATTAATTTACCGTAAAACGCAGTTACGTAAAGCCATATCTTCGTCCCGCGCCGTCACATAATGCATCCCGCAGTTTTGATCCTTTTCGCCGAAACTCTATATATATATATATACGCCCACGCGAGCATGCGTGAAAATCTCACGGCGGACGAAACAAATAATAACGCGCACGCGGTAAAAGCCGGAGCGCCTTGAGCCAGTTTATTAATTAACAATAAAAATATATACGCGTGCAGGAAATCCCAGCGCGCGCCGACGCTCGGCAACCTTCGGACAGTTTAATTCGACACCTTGACATCGGAAAGGAGGAAGAGTGCGATATTATATATACACGTGGACATATATATATGTCGATATTAAACATCATGTATGTATGACGTCTAATATCGACATGTCGCCGCGGTGCTCGATATCTGGGCTACACAATATATAGTTTCGTTATGGAAAGAGGAGAGAGAAAGAGTGATAATATTACAGACTCTCGCGTGTTTCAATAAGGTGCGGTGTGCTTGCGATAGTGTGCAGTTGTTATTTGCCGGCGCGTGTTTACAACGCGCGGGAGTATATAATGCTCTTGACACTGCGATAAGGATGGGCAGTTCTAAAAGTAGCGTATAGCGAACTTATATAGGTTCGCTAATATATTAGCGGGGCTGGGGGAGAGACATTTTTCCAGACTCCCGCGCTTCGTAATTGAATGATCCGATAAATCATCCGAGCTGACATATACGGGCTCTTCGCGGAAGTTGACAACCCGAGATATGATGAGGGCATTAAGTTGAAATTTATTGTCGATAGCGCGCCGGTGGATTTGTTCGCAACATTTTTTTTATTTTTTTTTTTATTAAATTGGATGTGGTTGATTTTGTGAATTCAGATCAATTCATAACACGAAATTCTTGTACGATACTTTTTTTCTTTCAAACAATTTTCGATGATTCATCGGTAGTTTGTTTAAAACATTGTGTAGGTCATCACGATTGTTTTCAAAGTCGTGCGCATATTGTAAACTAGAAAGATACGTAAAATCATTAACGTGGAAAACTTTAGCGATAATTAAAACTAACAGTTTGATGTGTGTGTATATACGCTCATGCATGTGGCATTTGGTATATTCCGCATACCAAACGTACAAAATACATATAATTGTTGTGAATTATATACTTCTCCCTATCTAAATATTAAAATATAACATGCTTTTATTGATTACTATACCGATACTCCAGATTAGAAAAATGCCTAAGTACAGCGCACTTCATTTTTCACAAACAAATACATTATCGATGTTGCCTCTTAATGTATGTGTATATAAGTCATACGTTCCAAATCAAAGATAATAATAATATCGATAAAATAATTCGTTTGAAACTACGTTGCTTTTCCCTATAGCACCCAATATTGGAGCAATATTGCTTTGTCATATTCCCCATATTCGCCAATATTCCCTCAATACTTTTATATATGGATGCTATATGGGAGCAATGTCGCTGCAATCCGTGATTCTCGTTTCACCACTGCTTTTTTTAAATGATGAGTCAGGCTCTCCGTCATAGCAATATTGCAACAATATTGAGCCAATATTTCTCAACACGAAATGAATATTATTTTTAAAATTATATTTTTATGCTGGTTTTTCTGATGACTTTACAATATTGCAAGAATATTTGTACAATATATATGAACACTGGAAGAATGTTCCCGTTTGGCCACTGATTGTTGGAGCA
>UXGD01004764.1:0-16151 GCA_900474315.1 Torymus auratus
GAGAGCGAGAGCGAGAGCGAGAGAGAGAGAGAGAGAGAGAGAGAGAGAGAGAGAGAGAGAGAGAGAGAGAGAGAGAGCGAGAGAGCATTGGCAGTGTTTGCACGGGCGCGCGCAGAGCTACTACTACTACTGTGCAGCACAGCCTCGTGCTCTTAACTCTCGGCGGCGCGGATATTGTTTACCCGACCATTTAGGTAATTGCCGGCCTACCCCTACCACCTCGGCCCCTCGGTTTGTCTGCCAATCGAACGAGAACCACGCCACGTGCTTTCGCATTTTGACGAATGACTCTCTCTTTTTCCCTTTTCGTGCGCTCGTTCGCTGACGATTGTGTATAAAAGCGACAGAATCGATACGTTTCGTTTGATTCTATTTAGCGTACAGAAACTCTATAATATTGCAGTTTATATCAAAAACTACAAAGGTTACCGCTAGGTGGCGTATCGTAAAAATAAGATACATTCAACTAAAGTAGTTGCCACATTCAGTCTAACTAAATCGAATGAATCATGGCTTTTAATGCAAGCAATTATACTATATCAAAGGATTGAGTATTTAGCAAGTGTTTTACAACATTTAAAAGAGATTTTCGTGCTCAATTTTCTCTCCTCCGCAAACTGCGTCATAGGTGTACGCAAGCTCGGTGCGGCCTCGTCCGTCGGCGAATTAGCCGCGGTGCCATTTGCCGTCGCTGCAGCGCGCGGCGAGCACGATTCCGTCGCTCCACGCTTGCCCTCGGCAAATTTGACTTTCAAAATGCGAGTAATGGCGGGATCGCGCTGAGCCGGGAGCCGTGTGTATCGACCCAAATAGCCGGAACCGCGCGGCTCTTCGAACCTCGAAATTGACTATCATTTATGTACTTTTGTTAGTGAACGTATTTGGAAGTCTTTTGCCGTTTACGAAATATCACGAGATAAATGTGAATTATGTATTTTAGACTTGTTTAGGCATGATAATGTTGCCAAACAAAATAACGTTCAGATTTATACGGTTAACTGGCACATTATAAAAGACGAAAATCTTCTATAAACGAAGTTACAATAGACACATGTAATTCGGATACTCATGGAATACCTAATTTTGTGTATTCCAAAGATAATTCAGTTAGAATTATAGGTATAATTATTTCAAAAATCTCTAAAAAAACTCTGCTGACAAGAGATTTACATCGTAATCGCGCACTAACGTACTATTTTCCTCAAATTAACATTTCATTAAAAAGATTTCAGCGCTCGCAGGCGGCGGGTTTAACTAAAATTAAACGTAAAAAAAAGCTGGGCGCGGAAAGCGTCGCTTGGACGAGCATCACTGCTGCTACCTTCCGAACAAATCCCGATTCCCGGGATTTTCATCCTGCGGTCGGCTCGACGAAAACCTGCGCTGGCGCGAGCTCACCCTCCCCAAGGGTTACCCTCCCTCTGTGCGCCGCACGCGTATATACACACCCACGCGAGCGTAATTGCGGTTTTAATACGGCTCGGCGCTGACGCTGCCGCCGCTAATGGGGTAATTATGATAACCATAATTCGCCGGAGCAGCCAGCGAGAAGTGCGGCGGCGGCGGTGGGGGAGGTGGAGGAAGAGATGGCCGAACAAAATGTCGTCCTCCTGTGCCATTGTCTCTCCCACCACTGGCGCTAGTGCTTTCTTCTCTCTCCCTCTGGCTGTCTGTCTGTACGCATGTCCGTCTCTGTCTCTCTCTCCTCCTCTCGTTTTGCTGCAATTAGCGATTTTCGCAATTAAATGGAGGGAGGCGCGCATAAGCGAATTGTTTACAACTTTCGGGAGAGTGCTGGCGATTCATTAAAATGTACGTCTGGCTGGAATGATAAGCGGCAGCGCGAGTGCGATTGTGTAGGCGGATCGGCGTCATTTGGCGAATTGAAGCGCTACGCAATATTAATTAAGAGCTCATAATGCGCCAACCCCCGACGCGCGCGGTGCTGTTATTTTATTTGCGAGCGTATGCGATTATAGTGCTTACGAAAGTTTTTGCACAGAATAAAGGTGGTCCCGTAATCCTTACCTGAATTTAGTGATGGTTCGGATGGCGGATTGCTAAAGGTTGTTAAAAATGACCTTTGGTTACTATAATATACCTACATTTATATATATTGATCTTTGATATATAAGCATTTCTTTATGGTATTACCTGATAAGATCTACTTTTGACAACTGGAGGATTTTTGTGCCAAAAATGATATTTCCAGTTTGAGAAGTTAAAATTTAACATGTTTGGACAGATAGTACAGGTAGGGCAGATAGAACAGTTTCGTAAACTGACACCGGATTCAAGCTTTAGGACTTGTTCATAAATGCAACAGAACAGTGAAGAGAATTGAAATGCACCTAAAAATCGATTTAGGTAGATGTACTACCCCCGAATTCGTCTGACTGATGTACACAAAAATAAGTTCTTAATATCAGTATATTAGGCCACTGTTGGACCTAAATTTAGTTAAATATTAGATTAATAATACAATATAACGTGTTATTTTTTACATAACGAGTCATTTTCAGGTTATTATTTTACGTTATACTGCATGATCTACTATTTATTTTGCATTATGTTTACCATTCTTCACAATATTTCACATGATTTTTAACTGGAAAATTGTACTCCCCTTTAGAGGTATTTCTTTATTTATTATTTCAGTCGTATAAAAAATGTTAATGGAGGGTTGCCAAGTGAAGCCTGCAGAGGGTACCTTTAAAGTATTAATAAAAATAATTTAATTGACGAATCACACTGATGAGCCATATTTTGTTAAAATGAATACAACCAGAATTTATCGATTGTCCTCCAACAAAGGAATTCATTTTTCGAATACACCATCTTGTAATATACTGCAATTTTTCAATTTGTTTTGTCACTGCTAGCAACGATAAACCGAGTTTCTTTCATTATTTTAACAACTCAAATAAAAATCTATCCTAAACTCCTTATTACCTAACATTCAAAATTATTTAATAAATTTCTTGAAGAACGAAAAAGCTTCTTCCAAAAGAGCCTTTTCAAAAGGACGAATTTGTGTTTTTCCCGTCTGCATTCACTTGCGTGCGGCGCAACGGATCGCTCGGGCACGAGTGCGCAAGCTCATTCGGCTCGATCAGTCCGGTCGCTGCGGTGCGTATCCAATTACACCGATTACTCAATGTTTACCTGGCTTGCTGCGCGGATATTTACCGGAATTGCGCGCGATTCGTCGTTAAACAATTGCACTGCGAGAGCGACAGAGAGAGAGAGAGAGAGTGAAAGAGCGGCAGCAGAGTGAGAGAGAAACAGAGAGAGGCTGAACCGTTGGCCGCCTGTATATGTACAGTCAACTGGGATAATTTATTAAGCACGATCGAACGCTCGCGCGACTATGATCGCCTCGCTGTGGACACAGACACGCATTAGACATTTTCTGTAATAGCATTTTTAGGATTTGCTCTTTCTACGTATATACTGTTTAGAATGCATTTTTAAACCGGAATAATTTAGTCGCGCTTGCGTAATTAGTCGCGAGTAAATTGGAGCTTTATTTTATGAGGATTAAAATGTTCCCGTGATGACACTTTAATTTATTATATGCTCTTAACTTTGTCGGAAAAAGTTTGGACTGACAATTTTAGTATAAGGTTACTCTTAACTTCACGTGCGCCATCTGGTAATAAAAATATGAAACATTAACAAAGTTATATTAATTTATTGTAATATCAAATAAACGAATAATTCAAAACAAGTGTTCTAATTACAGATTCAACAATCAACCTACTAAATTAGTTTACATTCATTTGCTATCAAAACATTTTCGCTAATTCGTTTTAATCTATCAGCATGTTTTCAAACACTTCCCCTTTCAAACCATCTACCCTTTAGAATCTGCATCCCGTGCACGTCGTCATCCTGCAATTAAAACCAATCGTCACTCCACAACGGTTGCCGCTCGCACGTCCGGGATCAACTTCAAAGACGTCGTCCTCGGCCCGGCGAAGATTTCACTGTCAATTTGCGGGGAGGGCCGAGCACGTGACGAGTCAATTATCCACCTGCTGGCGCCGTAGGCCCTAATAGTTCGGTAGGCTTGCATAAGCGCGCCACTGAAAGGGGAGGCCGAGCGGAGCGCGCGAGCGGGTGAGATCGAAGCAGACCAGCCGTGACCAATTTGCGCCCAGTGCCTCTCTCTCCCTTTCCAGCAGGGTTCTCGTTCTACTTTGGCTGCTGTACCTATAGGTAGCTCGTCCGCTCTGAACTTTCTGCCGATTTTGCAGAACGCTCTAGGATATGTATGTGTGTGCGTCGTGCAGTCTTCCTACCCTGTTTTAAAAGGTCTATAGGTTTGGGGTGGAAATTACTGAATTAATGAATGAATAATTACATTTTTTGTTTAGATTGAGTAGATGAATATATAAATGTGTGATATCTGCGTGAGAATAAATGTTTAGTGCATGAAAATGAATAACTGTTGTGGGTTAGATTAAATTACGATTTGTCAAAAGCCTAAGGTATCAGGGTTTTTGTGAATGGGCCTTTTGTTCGGAGATTCAAGCTTATTTAAGTTTAAAATGAACTATTTTTTATCAAAATGGCGTATTTTTCTTTAGTTATAGCTTTTTGAATATTTCGGCCATGTGAATGCACTACAAAGTTTATAAAATAAGGCAAAAAAGCTTTAATTTAAGCTGTTTCGTTAAAAAATTTCGATTTATCAAAATGTTATAGGCTATCAAAAATAAGTAGCTTAAAATACCACCCATTAACTCTTGAAAAAAATGAGAAGTTTTTAGTCATTATCATACTCTATTTTTGATTACCTATAACTTTTTGATGAATCGTCATTTTTGAACGAAACACAGCTTAAATTAAAGCTTTTTTACCTTCTTTTATAAACTTTGTCGTTCGTTTACATGGCCGAAATATTCAAAAAGCTATAACTAAAGAAAGATACCCTATTTTTATCAAAAATAGTTCATTTTAAACTTAAAAGAGCTTCAATCTCCGAACAAAAGGCCCATTCACAAAAACTCCGAGACACGTGTCTCATTATTTGTCAAAAATAAGTACCTCCTGCAGTTTTAGCTAAATTCAGGACCCGCATCCCTGATCATCATCTCCTTGTTAGTTTTTTAAAGAAAATTATAGGAATTTATTTGACTTTATGGTATCCAATTTTGATTAAATCAAGTTGGGCACCATTTCAAATTGTTGGTAAATGTATTGTAATTAATATAATGACAATTCTGATGGCATTGTTGTTGTAAGACTAAATAATCTTAGTCCTAGTTATGATTGAAGTTATATAGTTGATGATAGCCTTACATATCATAGTTGTTATATATTTCTTACTTACATAATCAAAAGGTACATTGTAAATAACAGTTACATTAGAATTCGCCTATCGATAATGGGATAAATACCGTAACTCTTTAAATCTACAACAGTCATAAATACATAACATTTAGTTATGGTCATATCAATACCCTACTACAAATCCCGCCATAAATATCTCGGAACATCCACTTACATCCTATAGCAGACTCTAAACACGCTCATTCAAGAACAATGAAGCCCGAATTTTGAAAAATAACCGCTCCCAAATCGCTGCCACCCTTCTCGCCATTAATCTCCTCTGCGCGTCTATATATACAGCCCTAGAACCATAAAACGATTCCGCGATTGGCCGGGGCAACACGCTTGATCGCACGCGAGCGAGCGCCGACCAGATGCGCGCTCCTCCGCGGAGAAAAACGCCACGCGCTTATATATACGGAAAGGGGTTGGAAGAGAGAAAGTGCGAAGCTCGGCAGATATCGCACTCGCTCGCTCGCGTCATAATTTAAGCGTGTAATCGACGTCGATTGCCCTTTTATACGGGCGCGCGCCGTGACGAATATCTTTATTTCACGCGCGCGCGTGCGAGAGGTGGAGGGGGGCTGAAAGTTCCTTTCTCTCTCTCTCTCTCTCTCTTTCGCTCGTGAGCGTGTATATATATATGATATGAAGGAGCGAGGGAACGGAGATGAAACGGGGAAACGTAATGGGGCAATAAAGGGTGGAAAATGGAGTCGCGCGCGCGCGCAGAGCGGAAAAAGTTTTGAATACGTGCTAATGTTATAATTTCTTTTTATGCGCTGTTTCAGAGATGTCGGGAGAGAGAGAGAGGATGTTCTTGTCAAGGATATGGTCCGTGCGAATTACAATTCCGCGCTTTTTGCGTTATTAAGTGCACTTGGGGAAAGAACGTTTGCATGAAATTTAGCTTTGTGCTCGGAGTGGTAAGTATAATATCTTCATAAAATATGGAAAAGGGAATGAACTTTTGGAGCCATAGGAAGAACGAATAAGCCGTTAGAAAATATTTGGGAAATAAGGTATGTTGTTACGTTAACGTGAAGTGAGGTATCTTAACAATGAAAATAATTGCATGACCATCAAGAATTTATTTTGTTGCGTCTAACCTAACAATCGTATATGAGGAAATCTTAAAAAAGTAGCGCTTATCTCCAGTTCAAAATGTGAAAAATTTTTGAAGGCACATCTTCGCGACAAGGTTGTTCTCATTTGATAGGTCATAACATATACGAAAACGCCCGTGTTCCATCAAAAACGACGTGGAGTCACCTTTTTAGAACAAAATCCACTTTTCTTATGGGAATTTAACATGGGAAAAATGGACGAAAAGTAGTCACTGTTGATTAACCAATGGTAAACTAATAAAGATGACAACAAATATATAAGAAAAGTGGATTTTGTTCTAAAAAGGTATCTCCACGTCATTTTTGATGGAACACGAGCGTTTTCGTATATGTTATGACCTATCAAATGAGAACAACCTTGTCGTGAAAGTGTGCCTTCAAAAAATTTTTTAACAATTTTAACTGGAGATAAGTGCTACTTTTTTGAGATTTCCTCATATACTCTCGTTGATTCCACATAAAAATCATTGTGTTTTGGACATTATAAAAGAAAATATAAAACATGTGGTATCCCCCATCAATAAAAAACGGATGAGACAGAAATAAATTTTCAACATAATTAATTTTAAATACGATAATGTATGAATAATGCATTTATTGTTTAATTATTTTCGGAAATACTATAACCCTATTAATTCCATAATCTAAAGTACACTGCAACACGGATAATTACATAGTATTTCCTACGTCAAACCTGAATTTGAAAAGAAACTAGAATATAAACGCTTCCAATAATATTTTTCACGCTCCGCTTATAATTTGATACACGACCAAATAACAATCTAATCTAATCAATGGACAATGATTAATTAAAACCCATTATTAGCGGTGGATAATCAAGCTCATGGATTTTCATATTTCTCTCTCGGCTTTGACGCATAACGCAATTACGAGGGCATCGCGGGGGGTTGGGTATCATAGTAAAAGCTCGCTATCGCGCTCGACTCTCCCTCGCGAAAATTCGCCAACACGCGTAAACATTTCCCTCGGGCATTAATTGAATGCTACAGTTTTATTTGTTGTTCGATAATGACGTAATTAATTAACGGTCCGTAATCAGTAACGGGGAATTATGCCGATGAAATGAGTCAAACGAGGCCGGGATGTATATGTATATGCAATTGCGAAAACGCGTTTCATATTATATGCCGACCCGTATCCATATCATTAATTAATAAAATCCTCTCAATCATTCCATGGCCGACCGATATGCGTATATATATAGATGCGTGTATAAAAACTTCCGCAACGATTAATCGCGGAGAAAAGACGCGCGAACAAAGAACCGAAGTACACATCAGCGTTAGAAACGAGCATCGGAGCACGTGTATATATAGGCCCACATGCGCATTGCGTTTTGTCACTCGGTGAGCCGAGCCACCCCAAAGTTGTTCACGCCTATCTGGTGGCGGCGGCGGTAGCTATCGCCACGATAATTGGCCAATTAAAACGCGAGCGCCGCTGCGGGGGTTACCTGCGCACATCACACACATACCATAGCCGGCCGGCCGATAATTACACGCTATCGCGGCTTTTGCGCCCCGCGTCGGACGTCGAGAGGTGAGTATAGTATACGCGAGCGAGCGCGCGGTGAAAAGGCTTTCGTTATTCCGAGGACATTTTTTCGACGGATTTTTTGGATTAGGGGTGGGTCAGCTGGTAATTGGATTTTCGGAGAAATAGACCAGCGCGAAGGGTTAGGAGTGTCGGGATTTTTGACGAATCGCCGAGGTGCGTTCTTGAAATACGGATCGGTGGACTCTGCCAATTAGAATGATCCTTGTTGCTCTATTGTAGACGTACGTTCAATGATTATATTTGGGGAAAAAGATGGTGGAGGAAATGGGAAACTTTTTTAATTAACATTGTCTATTTCAAAACAAAAATTCGGGGTGGATGTGAATTTTTGATTTTTAGGTTTTACGAGAATTCGTTTGGTCAGCGAGTTCGCAGTTATTTTTCAATTATTAATAGTTTTAATTAAATATGGTTATAATCTTAAACAATTTTAATTCTGTATAAGTAGTTTAATTATTTTCTGTCTCGCTAAAGAGAGACATGTGACATTTTTTATTTGTACGTCTTACAAGAATGAGTCTGATAAACAAATTCGAAGTTATTTTTCAATCCTTAATGTTTTTAATTGAATTTTCTCAATCTAATCTCAAACAAATAAGTACAATTCTGTGCCAGTTAGACTAGTCACAGGGATTTAGCGTTAACATTATTTTAATGTAATGTCCAATGTAAAAACGGCTTTTCGAATAATTTATCTCGATGGAAATTCTTTGAAGACAGTTCATCTGGTTTGCTTTGACTCCGCTGATCACCTCTTTGCCCATCCATACATTTTCGCAAAGCATACGCAAATGTGCAACACACAGAGAGAAAGATAGCGGTAGGGAGAGAAAAAGCCCGTAGAAATAGAGGAAGCCAGAGGAAAAAGTATACGGCGAGTGTTGACGCTGCTGTCGGTCGGAATCGACTATTCCGATTACGCAGCTCTGGATCTCTATTCCCGCGTGCGCATCCCTCTATCTCTCTCTCACATACAGGCATAGTCTGTATAAATCAATGCGGAGGATGAATTCCTCGGTCCGAATGTGTCACCCTTCTCCGCGTTCTCTCCCTCTCACTCTTTTAATTTTTTGTTTACAGCGATTGGCCGAATAAAAAATGCGCGTTTACGAGGGCCCGCTGATCCTCATTTGATTGGATATTGATTCGTGTGCGGGGTGTATATATATGGGGACGCGACGCTTTTAAAATTGAAGGAGGGCGCGATTTTAAAAGGGCCACTGCTGCGCTGAATTATTAATTTCGCCAGGCTGTGTCTTTAATATCTCGATAAATATGAAAGGGGATTTAATGCCTCGATTTTTTTCGGATGAGAAAATCGAGGGTTTTTGAAGCTATTTATTTTGCTTGGTTAGTGCCATGTTTGGAATAAACACGAAAATTAGTCTAGACATAAAACAATTTTTCAATATTGCCAAAGGGTTGTTGAACGTATAACTTTTTTTTTCAATTAATAAATAAAGTTCGATATTTAAAGTAGAAATTGGTAATATGATAAGTAAAAGTTCTTTTATTCTTTTGGTTGTTATTTTTTGGATGTAATAATACTTTTTTCAGAGGACTCGTACTAATCTCATGTTAAATAGAAAGAAAAATTGTTATTTAAGGGTAAAATACAAGAATCAAACAAAATATCGTTATATTTTTGTCATAAGATACATCAATGAAAAATATGTTCATAACTCTAGCCACAATTCTACTTACCGAACAAAATTCATTTTGACCACACCTTCAATTTCAAAATATCCCTTCACTCCTTCTTTTACATTCATTCCGGGTACAACGGCATTACATCTCACCGCCGCGGAAAATCGAAAAAGAGAGACGCACCAAAAGCGTCTTTTCCACGAACTCAATTTCCCTCGCCGCGCGCGATGTGGCCACGGCTCGTTTCCCTCCAATTTTTCAAGAAGACGCGCGCGCGCCACGTCAGTCTAATTTAAGAATCGGTCGGTAATCACCGCTGCGCGCAGCGGCGATGCGAAATCGAAATTGAATTCGGGCGCGAGGCACGTGCGCGCCACGTTTTTCCCTTGGTCTTCTATAGTTGTAACTATATAGATGGAGAGGAGGAGATGAAGGAAAAAGTGTCGGCGAGAATTCCGCGGCAAATTGACTATGAAATGTCGGAGAGGTTTAGAGAGGATGAGTTCGTGGAATTGGTGATTTGTATATTAAGGCAAAGGGGTTTGGATGAATAAGTAAATTGCTGAATTTTTAAGTAAAAAATGTCGTTTTGGGCACTGTTAAATTCTGTTTTATTAAAGAACAGTATTATACTTTATTGTTTATCAATAGAAACACTGATATATAAACGTAGGAAGAATGATTAATTTATTTCAGATCTATATTGTTGTTATGCTAATTTTTCGCTGTTTAACTTTTTTCGCTTAAAAAACTGAAGAATTTGATGCAAAGAGTTGATTGAACTTCATTTAACCTTTTGCTGCATGCTGGTACATATGTGTGTAACATCTTTCTTCTGATAGTTTTTCAGCTCTAAAACCTTAATCTCTAAATATTTTTGCACAGAATAAGCTTTCATCCAATCCTCAGACACAAACCTAATAGTGTCTGGCTTCTGTAAACTTTTTTTCGAACACAGCTTTTATTTATCAAAAAATAAAAAATAAATATGGTATAAAATTTGTGTAAAATTTATGTAGGAATGGGTAAATCTGATATTTTACTTCGTGCTTGGAAAAGATTATAAGTTGAAATATTCTATAAAAAGACGATATTTATAGAGTAGGGGTATTTAGTTTTGTATGTTCACTATAAAATTGCAAAATTGTTTCTTCCTAGAGAAAGCTTTGTGATAGATAGCAAAAAAATTCGAAAAATTAAATCAGAAATGTTTTTTGCAATATAAAAATCGAGATTGAGATGGCTATGTACCAATAAATTGGGAGGGATTTCGGTGTTAGTTTAAGAGGCTTTTTTGTTATTAGCGAAAAGACTAATATTTCTCACTGTTTCCGTTTAAGAGAATAGATGCAGTAATTAAAATTAACTACGAGGTTTTAATAATACTGAAGAAAAACATTATCTTATGGCCAGATTAGCTTATGCCAGAGTCTATAAGTATCGACGCTTACGGAGAAAGTGAGCTCATCTATCTATCGAAAATTAATTATAGTGTCGAGCGCTTTTTAAATTAGTTTTGTAACGCTTACAAGCTGGGGGAAATTCTTGGCGGTTAACGAGTTGTCAAAGGGAGCCTTGGAAAAGCCAAAGTTAATGGAGGTTGTCGCGTGTCTAATTTTTTTTTCGAGTCGCGGGTGAAAAACTAGTTTGATAATTAGTTTGCTTTCAACGACTTGACAAGACAGCTTACATTCTCGGTTCAAGGAAATTACTTCCTGCGATTATAAATAACTAATTGAGGATGAAATCCCACTGATATAATTATAATATAAAGATTTTAAAAATAGAAATTAAAAATATAATGTTTGTAAAAAAATATCCCGTAATTATTTGTTTTATAAAAAACGATTTCTGTATTGTTAGTATAAACATTCATTTTTTCTTATATTAAAATTGTTCTTTTTAAAGAGACTTTTTCCAAGTATATATTACAAATTAATAATACTCATAAATTTAAGCATTTCTACTAGTCAATTTACGAAAATTTAAGAATATTGCAGTAGAAAATGAGACTAAAAGTTTCACTATTGTATTAAATTGCTTCTTATAGTAGCGAAAAATTTCAATTTTTCTCTCCACTTATCCCAATCATACTAAAGATCCATTTCTTCTCGAATTTCTGCATCTTTTGTCACTGTACCACAGCAGCACACAACTAATTGAAAGCAAACCAAAACCACCCACCACCCAAGAAACACTAGCCGCGCGCGTAACACTGTACACGCGTGACAGTTGGTCCCGGCTCTGGCATTGTATACACGATATCGGCTCGCGCGTCCACACGCGGCTAACCCTCCCCCCTTGAGACCTGCCACCTACTCTCTAACTCTCTCTCTCTCTCCTCGTGTATCGCTGCAATAATAACGCGTAAGCGATAGCCCTGGCGTAATCATCTCCTTGGGGCCCGATTCGCCGCTCTTTCCTCGCATTAGGGGTGCTCGGAAGATCGACGGCGGCGACACCCGACGCGTAATAGCCGCCACTGCGCTACTCGTTATATACGTGCAGATCGCGCGAGCGAGATATACGCTCGATTATTATTATTGTCACCGTCGCGCCGCTCTCGCTTGTATTATTGACGAGGGAGCGAATTATTTACCTCGCGCGCACACTACGCGGGACACGCGATTTGAGGCGAGGGCGAATGAGAGATAACGATGGAGATGATGATGGTAGTGGCGTTTGTGTATATATGCGCCCCGCGGGGAGCTGAAAAAGAGGTGGCGAGCTGATGAATAGTTCGGGTGAAGCGGTGAGGTATCGAGGGGATGGATTTTTGGAGTTGTTATTGTGGTTGAGATTAGCGCGGTTATCGTATAAGCAGATGGAGTGCGTGGTAAATGGAGATGGGGTTATATGATAACGATGCAATTTGAAGCTTTTTATTTAACCAAGTCTGATGTTAAATTTAGTTTTGAAAAATGTATCAGGTTTTTGATGTTAAATATATCGCATTAGTGTGCTACAGGCTATATTATACGAATTCATTGTTACATCGAGATTTTTGGCTGTCACTTTTCAACCTTGCAATATTATTTAGTTGTATTTGCTATTTACATATGTATTAGCGTACTCTGAACGTTGAGAGTTTGAACATCAATAGATTGCTACATTTGAATGATTTAAAATTTTTAAATGTAATTGAAACAATGTAATTCCATATTAAAATATAAATTTAAAAAAATTATTATGTAATTTAACAATTCTCTTTGAGAAAGCATTCTGCTAAAGCAGTTAGCAGCGGGTTTTTATTGTTGATTGATTGTAGCTTCCACCATAAAAACACAGTTTTCTTCGAAAAAACATTATTTGCTGTGATCATTCGATCAATGACTATAAATAACTTAATTTATCCAGTTGAATTGGTCAGATATTATATTGCATGTTCGTGGATCCAGTCAATATATTTAGGAACTCTAGTAAATACTGTGGGGTACTTCACACGAGCACATTCCTTTGCCCAAGAAACAATACCAACTAAGACTCCGTCAACAGTTAAAGGACCGCCAGAGTCAGCCTAAGGAAAAAGTGGTAATTTAATACCTGGATAATGATTTCTTTGACCAAAACTTAATATAATAAGTAATTAAAAACTGGCAATGGCATACCTGGCAGGATCCATGTTCCGCGACAGGATCATGAGCACAGATGTGAGTTTCGTAAACGTTAGCTTTCAACGAGGCATATACTTTCCGACAATAATCTTGATCAGCTATAAAAATAGTTACTTTCTGGAGAAATCTACTCAGCTGACCATTGACCTGAAGATAATACATAAGTAGTTATTAGGTGCTTAACGAAATTAATGTTTTTCTCTATTTTTTGTTTAGAACCTCGGAATATGAATTATCTACAGCTAAATCAATTATACAAGTTTATAAAAACAATATTGAGCATCTCAAAACAATAAGTTACTTGGTTTAATAATATAAAGTAATACTACAGATAAAATAAGATAAGATAATAATTGTTATGAGTATAGAAATTAATAATGAAGTCAATCCAGAATAAAATAGTTTTCATTTTGATAAGTATCTTTCCACTTTTTCTCTACTTGCAAAATATTGTGATGTTTTCACAAATATTTTTTCAACATAATTAAATTTTAATCATCCGAGGAGCGCATGTTGGATATTTTTGGAGTCATGATTAAAGAGTGCAAATTTTTTTACTTACGCGTGTATATCCCCAACCAGACACAACAGCGTTTTTATTAACATTAACTTTTGAGTTGAATTTTGGCAATGCAACGGGTGATACAGTGTTACTAAATTTGAACGGTGACACAACCTATAATTAAATTCATTAATACGTTGTAATAATAAATTTTTAGTAAGCATGTTACGATAACTTACCTTGATTAAAGCAATGTCATGTATATAAAAATCTTCCATCTTGTAACGATTATGTATTATTATCTTTGAAATAAGATGAACAGATTTTAAATCTCCCAAATCAACTGTTCCAGCAACTACTTGCAGATTTGTCATATTTTCTCTACGTTTAAAAATATTTGAAAATGAAAAATGAAATCTAGATCAGCAAATCCACCGAAATTTTAACTTTTATCCTTAAAAAAAAAAATAATCTTAAGTCACATTTTTGTAGCACACTTTTTCATTTCTATAGTCAAGAAAAACACAAAAAAAAATATTAAAATGGTTTTACAGGTGATATTTTTCACTGGAATCCAAGGTACATTTTTATATTTTTTTCTCACTATAAATATGAAATACGATTTTAACAGGTAGATAATATCTTAATAAATCTTGAAATCTACAGTTCGCATCTGTGTTAAGTGACATAGTATGCTTTCTGTGGATGTGCTATCCAATAATGTTGTTTTTGAAAACGAGGTACGCATTGATCTGTCCTTCTTTCTTATGTAGTAGAGTTTTTTCTAGACGAGGCACACATAGGTATTAGAGATCCGCAATTTCTTTTATTTGTCCGAGATGAGTTTTTATCAATTTGAATATTTACAAATAAAAATTATTATTTTTGTAAAATCGATTATTTTTATTTTTATTTTATTTTAGAAAGGAGACGCACATTTACAGTTTAAATTTTCTGAAAGACTAGGATGTAAAGATGCTCTGATAAAATTATTGTGATATTTTATAAAAACAGATATTTTTTTATGAGCCAATTAGTTTAAGAAACTTGTTACTGTACGCATAAGTTTCACTCAATTAATCTTAATAAGAGAATCATGCTTAATAAGTGCGTGCTTGACCTTATTAGCTAGGTTTATTAATTTGGAAGTTGTAATCTTGTAACATAAAATTTAAAATTTCGTCGGATTTGCTTATATGTATAAGTAACTAATATTAAATTTAATTAAATAACATTTTTGTATGCGTACCCTTGAACACAATGAGCAGCAGTTATTATATAGTTTTCATTATATATAGATCCTCCACAAAAATGTATTTGTAAACTTCTGTATTGTAAAGACACCTTAAAAATTTCACGATACAGAATATATTGCAAAATTGTTAGATGTAGATTTTATTATAAAGTACACGTACCTGATATGGAATTTCTCCAAGTTTAGCATTTTCTCCGTTTATTATTCGAGGGTTAAATTCAGTTTCTAACACTCGACCTATAAGATTTTGGAGGAAGAATAATCAATTATTCAAAGTTTAGAACGTATGCATTGCAACATAAATCTCAGTCAAAATAATTTTGCAGTTCGTTCTGCTTATGCGTGTTGGTATGTTGATACCATGAATTTATATAGTTTGCTGTAGAATTTTGCGTTCTTCATTATTAATGAATTGCATTATATTCTTTTAAAACATAATGTTAAGAAGTAATTTTAATGAAAATTTTTTAAAATATGAGTTATGATCTACACAATAATTGCAACAGAATTTAGTCATCTGGACTACATTATTAATTTTATAATTTATGGTGATTTGACTTCTGATAATTTATCTATTTTTTCAGCTGAACCTTTTTATAAATGAAACCATTTAAAAGTTCTACAGTATTGTTTAATTAAATTAAATTAAAATCACAACATTACCATAAGAAGTGATCACTAAACTACACACAAAAATGGTTAGTATTAACATGACTGCAGGAAATTATATTTCACGTTAAAGTAATCTTTATGAAAGAATTCTGTTTTTATATTAGACCTTATATACTTTCTACGTCCGATTAAACGTAAAATTAATTTTGCCAAGACAGACAAGTATGATAAGATTTTGATTGCATGTATTATTTTATGATAAGACTTTTAGTGATATAGAATTATCTAAACTAATAAGTCGTCTTTTCGTATATTAAAGCAATTCTTTTGATCATTGTTAAAAAATTAATTGAAATACGTTAATCAGTAAATATTATGAATACTACGTTTAGAAATATAAAGAAAAAACCGCTGCTAACTGCTTTAGCAGAATGCTTTCTCAAAGAGAATTGATAAAGTACATCAAATAATTTTTTTAA
>UXGD01004765.1:0-16148 GCA_900474315.1 Torymus auratus
GTACGGCACTGACAACGATACTGTTCGGCTGATTTTCTTTTGACTGAATTTTGTAGATACAGTAACTGGAGTCGTACCGTTGTCAGAGCTGTACAAGTACAGCTGCCCGAACTAACGAATAGAGCTGTTTCATTATACAAATAAATAGCCGCTGTAACCGTCTGTAAGGGCGAATGAACAGTATAAATAGTGCTACTACAGCAGATCAAAACTATGGTTCCTATAGCCTAAAATTTTCTTCAGTGTATTATTTGTTATTTTTAATTTGAGCCAAATCCTAATATGCGTTTGGAACCTATGCAAGGTTTAAGCCTCGAAAAATCGAATATTGCAATTTAATTGTTTATTTAATAATTATAATGTTGTTATGCCGCGGCCAATCGTGTTCCGCAATATTTTTATGCTTCATATAAAGGAGTCTGCGCAAGTTGGGACAATTCCTAATTCGCGTTTGGAAGCTTTGCGAGGTTTCATCCTCGAAACATCAAATTTAGCAAATTAATTGTTTATTTAATAATTATAATATTGTTATACCGTGGTCAATTGTGTTCGGAATTATTTTTGTGCTTCATATAAAGGACCCTGCGCAATTTGGAACAATTCCTACTTTGTGTTAGGAAGTTTGTATTGTGACAGTCACGTCTGCTGTGTGTCTGCCAACTTCAGGTTCATTTTCACGCGCACTGCGACAAACGAGAGCCGTTTAATCGTTAGCAAACGTGTGTCTTCATCCCCTACTTACCCACACAACCGTTGGCCGTAAACTGCAGTCGCGGTGTCGTCTTTTCACCTGTCGCAAACTGGGACAGCAGTGTGCCGACGAATCGATTCGCCGCCAAAGGCAGATAGAGAGACAGACCTATTACACAGATATCACACGCCGACGGGGATAAAGGGGCTTTGCTTTGTTAGCTTTGTTAGCGGTCAGTCGCGTGACTGGCGACACACACATGTGCGACACGTGCTTTCTCTTTATCGGAGCCTGTTTTTCCAGCGGGAATATGCAATTTAAAGCGGCAGCCGTGTGCTCGCGCGCTAGCTACACAGCGTTTTGTCGCTAATTGCTGAGGAGAAACGTGTGCGCGGCGTACGTGCGGACAAAGCGCGCGAGTGTGCGTGCACGCTAGCTCTTTGATGCTTCAACGCATATGCGGGGGATTTCTAATCTTGAATGGAAAAGTGGGCTTTGAATTATTTCGTTTGGAGTATAGCGGGGTAGTGTTTATTTTGGCTTGTTTACTCGTGTGTGTATGTCGCAGTACCAGCATTGATCATTTTCTTTTCTAAAGCACAACCATGCATTTATGCGTATTATTAACAATGTGAGCATAGATTGTACATGACATGAATATTGTTCCGTTGTGATTTCACGCGGAAAATAATAATCAAGGTGAAAACATAAAATGTAAATTTTAATTGTACTCACATATCATAGTTCTATGTATGTTTTACATCTGTTTGCATTATACTGTAATTGTTATAATATCTCAGTATATAGTATATTAGTTCTACGTCTGTTTGCATTATACTGTAATTGTTATAATATCTCAGTATATAGTATATTGGTTTTACGTCTGTTTGCATTATACTGTAATGGTTATATCTCATACGATGAATTTGTAATTTTTTCGCTGCAGTTATTTATAAAATTTATCTGTAATATGAAAAATCATAGTTATTTAAAAGCAATTCACAATAGCACGATTATATACTAGTACTAAACTATTATTAATATAGCAGGGGAGACCGAGGCTAGTTGGCCTAATACATATAAATTATACTTGCTCCCATGTAGCCCTTAATCTCTCCTACTGCTAAATTAATTACAAAAATAATATTATACTGTACTGCATATACTACTACTAGGACCTTATTAAATTACTTCTAATTTGCTATACCACAAACATAGTTTCTCACACGATAAAATTAAGTCATTGAACGAAAGGAAAACGTTGAGAATACGACATTCACCCCAAGAGTCAACCCATCGTCTCGACCAATCTCGCATCTCTCCCCCTCCCATCAGGAAAGGAAAAAAACCTCCGCGCCATACCAACCACGAATACATATAACTCTTTTACCTCTCCCCTACCATCACGGAAGCCGCTCGTTTTTCAAGCGATTTGCCTCCTTCCGTGAAAATCCGATCGAGTCGCGCACGTGACGAACGTCATCGCCTCGCTCTTTCCCTCTCTCGGCACCGTCGTTCGTCATAAAACCAAAGAAGAGAGAGAGAGAGAGCACACGCTCGGAATTCCCAAAGAGCTCGCCCCCACACGACGCGTAATTGTCGGGGATTTGTCGTGACTAATGCAGCGGCCGTGCGGCCGCGTTTTTCTTCTTCTCTTTTTTTTCTATTTTTCGTCGTCCAGGTGCGAAAGAGAGAGAGAGAGAGTGAGAGAGAGTGAGAGAGAGAGAAGAGATGGATGGATGGATGGACTAGGGATCGAGAGGAGTTTGACGGATGGTCGGCCGCGAGGTGTGGCCGTGATTTTTCAAACGGGTATACGCGTGAATATATTTTGAGGCTGAGGGATGGGTGGAACATTGGCGGAGAGGAAGAAAAAAATTGGCCGTGATTATAGCCGGCGATTGATTTTGGCCGGGTTTCAAAATGCGGTTTTGTACGCGTTGAGTAACTAGAGAGAGGTGTGATGTAACGTGCGGCAGATGTGGAACTTAATAATTCAGCTTTTGAAGGATTTGACGTAGCGAAAAGCAGGTACTGAATCAATGCTGCGGAAATTCAAGTCCTAAAGTGTTACAAAGAACCAGTAAGTTCGGATATAATTATAACCGAAGTTTGTTTTTCTTACTAAAACAAAAATCATACTTCGACAGCAACAACGAAATTACTCTACCACCCGCCATCTTTTCCCAATTACGACAAAAAAACACAACTGCGCCCGCACGTAGTTTTCGATAACCCCTATTACCGGTCCATCAGAGGTATACGCGGCATCTTTCGCAGAACTTTCGTTATTATCCTCGTCGCCGGGTTATCGCAAAAACGAGAGCGAGTGCGTCGAAAAGTAATTATCCGTCGCGCAGGGGCCACAGTACTGGGTAGAGGCTAATGCACAGCAGCAGCATACACACACGTGGGGAGGATTGTGGTCGCGGCAGCGGTCAGCGCAAATACGCCGCGTGTGGAGAGGGCAAAACACACCTCGTTGCTCGCTCGACGCGCCCCGCGTTTTCTTCCCGCAGCTGGAGATATTGTGCGCGCGCGTGCGCCCCGGGGGTGAAAGTTTGCGGTATATACGGCGTTCTCCTGTAGCATTGCTGCACGGTATGTTTGTGGGTTACGTGTGTGTATGTGTATAGTATTTGTGTGAGGGAGTGGGCGACGACCTTCTGGTAGTGTTTGTGGTAATACGTGCGTGAAATTTGAATTTATTTTCGATTTTGAATTTCACACACAAGTTGTAATTGTTTTTTGGTACAATGTGCATGTAACGAGATGTAAGTTTTACGTGCATGCGAGCATAAAATAAAATTTCATATACGCAAAGGAATGCATAATGAAATTAAAAAAAAAAATCATTTATTTTGGACGCGGTATGGAGAAAGTTTAACTCGAGTCGTACCTATTAGAAAAGATCTGTTCAATATCTGTACGATGTATTCTAAAAAAATTATCTATTAAACTTTTTCGTTGTAAGAATGGCGATGGAAGGTAGACCTGTATAGTCAAAATTCCAAATTAAATCTCTTGTCCACTCTTTAAAAAATGATAACCGGAAGTAGTGGCTCATTTAAAGACTCGATGTGATTGGTTATTTGAAAAAAGCGCGAATGTTTCAAATTTTTTAGATTTAAAATGTGCTAGATTTGAATTTTGAAACTCAAGTATTTATAGAATTTCTAAGATAATTAAAATAGAATAAAAACATTTGATTTTTTGCTTGAAACATGTATCTAATTACCTTATCATTTAAACTAATTAGAACTAAATCATGGTGAAAAATAGTGTTCATAACCTCAAAAACAAAATAGCGAAGCGCGTTTGAATTTTGCTAGTAATATAAAACAAAGAACACGATAGGTTTCAAATTGAAATTTTGAACAAACTTCAAAGTCTCTTCAACAAGAAAAAACATTATATTAAGATTCGAATGATAACAGCCACACGAAAGAAACTCATCCCAACTCCGCAACACCCACAGTTCCCCGAAAATTCAGCCCTCAGCCACCGCCACACACACCGCAACTCGGCTAACCCCGAAACAGCAACTATCACAAAGCGCGTGCGTGGCACCGCGTAAATTAAGGTTTGATGGTCGTCGTGTCTTGAGGGCCGATTAATTAATGTCCCTCCCCTTCCCCCCACCGGATGGCTTTGCCACGCTCGGCATGCGCTGTAGCAATTTGCGCGCGAGCGCGAACTGTCCGCGCTCTAAATGCTAATGACAAAAAGCGCGCGCACACGGTTAACGACCCGCGACTTACGGCGCCGGATAATGAAACGAATTAATCCGGCGGATGTGTGCGCGGCTAAAAACGAAGACGAGAGGTAGGTAAGGTGTACGAGCGATGGGAAAAAAATGCGATAACGCGGTTGTAATTCGGAGAGGTGGTAAGAAGTTCGAGCGAGATAGAAGGTATAGGAGTTTTTTTTTTTTTCTTAAAGGTGGATGAAGTTATCGGCGAATAACACGAAGAAGTGGTGTTGGGCTGATCAGGAAATGAATATATTGTAATTAAAACGAAATGACTCTGATTTTAGTATGTAGGTATGTGGGTTTATTAAAATAATCGTCCATCTGCGTGGATCTCATTTGGATAATTTGGATATGTATATTAGTTATGGGGTATGTCAATTTTAGTTACAAACTGGTTAAACATCCAAATCGAACGTATATCAAATGTATATTTCATCGTATAAAGGAAGACCTGATAAAGGGCTTATGAACTGATTACTATTTGGACTGATGGAAAATGAAATTCGGTTGAGTTTATATTACACCACTACTAGCTGCTCTTTAAAAAAAATTATAAAGTGTCTCTTAACACCTCTATATGCTAAAAGATCGCACAGTAAAACCATTACCCGCAGATTTCTCTTCATCAGCGAAATACATCGACACTCTGCCATTATCCACACACCAGCCATAAAAATATATCATGTTTAAATTATCCGCCGACGAGAGCTCCACACAAACGAACTTATCATCGATTATTCAAGTAAACGACCCTCGCTCCCCTCCTCTAGTTATGACAATCAAACGCCAGCATCTGCCGGCCATCCCATTACCGAATCCCTTATGCTTACCCTACCGCGGGGGCATCTGAAACATTCAAGCCGATCCGAGCCGTGTTCCGGGTAGCCACTCGTCATCATCGCGCGCACGACATCGTCGTCGTCGTCTCAGCTGATTTGCATACTGTAGTACACGGCGATAACGGCACCACTGCACGCGAACTGGACGCTGTTTTTGCGCGGGGTAGAGTTTTATAGGGTGGTAAAGGGAGGGAGGAAGTATAAGGTTGCAAGGAAGTCCCTTCGCGTTGATACGAGGTGAGTGAGTTATTGTCTATTAAATTTTAATGGTTATTTTGTCGCGCTGCTGTGTAGAGCTCGACGATGTGTAATAACGAAGATGTGAGGATCGAAGTGATTTTTGGAACGGTCGTCTTGGAATAATTCATTTAATAGAAAATAAAGAAAGTGTATAGAGGTATATTGTCTATTGTGGGTTACAGTATTATCCTTGGGTTCGATGATACTACGAATGAAATTGAGTAAATGCAAAGAATTCGTATATAAAGTTTAATTTTGTCGATGATTATTGATTGTATTAAATATGGTGAGCATTCGACATTTGTCAAAAATAGTTTGCCTTTTTCTCCCCCTTCGGTATAACAAGCTTTTTAATTGTAATGTTGCTTTATTTATTGATTTTCTGGAACATTGTATTTTATTACAATAATCCATTTTAATATTATTCCATTAACTGATTTGTCTACCCATATAGACGTACATTGACAAACTCGAAAACATCGGAAAACATTTTGAAAAAATACAAGTTTCGACTGTTGATCATTGAAAAAACGAGAAGTAGATAATTTAAAAAAGGGTTATCTATTTTAGAACAGAAAATCACATTATCCATAAAAAAAACTAAAATTTCAAAAAACAATTTATGTACATTACACCCACCGAGCACCCCACACATTTATTTAGCATATACTTGATGAAGTTCAACGCACGTCGAAGTTCCAAAAGCCTCGGCACTCGTCGTTTCAACCGCACGCGCGCCCTAGCCATAATAGATGCGTATAGTGCAAGCTACGCTGCGCCGTTCGCGTATTGGCAAAGTGATTAGCATTCGCTCTGCTCTCTCACACGCGGGCGCCGCTTGCTAACGCTAACGTCTTCATGTCGGCGCGTTTCGCCGACATTATGATCTTTCTGACTAATCATGCGGTATCCGATGTTTAATGAAGACTGGAGAAAATTGAATTGGAGTGTATTGATGTGCTTTTTGAAGGTGCCATTTATGAAAACTACACCATAATTTGTTGCTAATTTGTTATGCCTATTTCGAATTTGTTGCTCCAGCCGTTTCCAAGATATCCTGGTCTTAAGTCTTAAGCTAGCACCGCTACAGCTACAACTTTTGAATGAAAAAATATTTTTTGACGGGACAGGTGGGATAATTTGTTGCTCATTTGTTGCTTTGAGATTGTGTTGGACTCAAAGTTGACAGTCCCACGGGAATGCAAGCAATCGACTTTCGGATCCAACCTGATCTCAAAGCAACAAATAAGCAACAAATTATGCCACTTGCCCCGTCGAAAAATGTTTTACCACTCAAAAGTTCCAGATCTGGCGGTGCTCGCTCAAGTTTGAAGATTACAAGGACGTGGAAGTTTCAAGTTTCAAGGCACAATATCTTGGAAATGGCTTGAGCAACAAAGCCAGGATTGGCGTAATAAATTAGCAACAAGTTAGTAATAAAATATCCAATAGTGTTTGTTGAATTATTTGTGATTTAAAGAAATTACATAATCCGGGGGATGTCCCGGTACCACCAATAGGCGCCATTTTTTAGCAACAAATTATGCCACCTGTCTCATAAAAAAATGTTTTGTCGTTCAAAAGTTATAGTTGTGGCGGTGCTAGCGTAACTCCTAAGGTAGCACCGCCAGGATATCTCGGAAACGGCTGGAGCAACAAATTAGCAACAAATTATGGTATAGTTTGTATAGTGGTGGTCATTAGTGGTGGTGCTAGCTTAATAGATATCATTTTTCGCAGTAAGAGAATGTACGGTGTACAATTTCAATTTGTGTCTACAGTACTGAAACTTTGTTAAAAATTAAAAAAAATTTTTTACGTTTATATACTAGTGATATTGTATCAATTGAACAAAGAGAAAGACTATTATTTACATTAAGCACGCCATAAGTTTCTCTCATTTACCGTCTATAGAATAAAGAAATAAAACAAACACCTGAATAACTATTATACATCAGTTGACCTTTTACCAACAATAATAAGTACTCAACGGGCCACAAGACACACCTCGTCCACCCAAATTCCCAAAAAAAGGCCCTTCGACCTCCACGCTTCCATCCCTTTCATCCACAACCATATACACTCCCCAAATCTAAATACTCGATCGACCAACGCGCTCTCGCGAGCAAACTCCCCAGCGCTCGCTCTAAAATTTATCGCGCGGCGGCGGTGCTGTGGCTACCCTCCTAGCCTGACCGCGAACTGCGCACCTCTTGGCCCGTTACTCAGTGCAGCCGCGCGCGATACACGTACGTATACGAGAGCCAGTACAGAGTCGGTGCCACGCCCAGGCGTACCTGTGCGCACACCTCGAGGATCTCGCGAGCGAATGTGGGTCGCGCGCGAGGCCGGTCGAGTGGTTCGCTCTGTATGCGTAAGAGGAGTAGCTGCGAGCGGGTGTTTCTGGGTGTTGGTGGTGGGTAGTTTTTATGAATTAGAGTTGTAGTTTGCGGGTGTATTTTTTATGAGAAGTAAATGAGGACAAATTTTAATAGTTGAAGAACGAAATTAGTATATTTATTTCTATTCCAAATACATCTATATGATCTTATATTCTAGAGTTGTTTTCCCCATAACTTTAAAAATTCTATCCGATGCTCGTAAAATAATCTCTATCGTATATAAAAATGAAAAAAACTTCCGATCATAAATTCAAAGATTTATTCTGATTTATTTACCTTCCCCAGAAGTATATGAATATATTTATTTATACGTTTACCGAGTTCCAAAGTCATAAAAAATTTGAATCTGAACATATTTCAGATTGAATGTATCTTTTTTTTTCTTTTTACAACGAACGTTTTACAAACCCAATCGAGAGGAAAAGAATGAGTGCAGTCGAAGAGCCAATTGAAATTAATAAAATTTTCCTCCTCTTTTCCGTAACCCCATTGACGACGAAGGATGGCGAGAAATAAAAATTTCATAAATATAAATAAAACGGGTATACGGCTTTCGAGAATGGCGCTTATTCAGGCTATTTTCGGCAGATGGGAAATCAATTTCGCGACTTTCATTTTCAAGTAGGATTTAAAGCTCGGAGCGTTCAAATCAAAAGTCGAGCTCGTATCGGATTTTTATGATGGGCTTATTTTCGTCGCATGACTGCACAGAAGAGAGAAGAGAGAGAGAGAGAGAGGGAGAAAGAGAGTAGCGCCAAAGTGCGCTCGCACGCCCACACCCAGCGGCATTACCGGAAGTCAAGGCAATGTTTTCATAGCTTCTTGCGCAGATCCCTCATATTCCCTAATGTTTTTATGAATATAAATATGATTTATATTTGAGATGGAAAATATTATATGGTTATTTGACGTTTTTTATTTCGAAAAAATTGAATTATAGTTCATTGTGTAGGAAATTAGTCTTTCTGAAAGTTCACGCAAAAGTAGATGTTTTATATTGTTCAACAAAGATTTTTTTTTTAGTAAAATACGTTTATAATTCATTATAAAGAGTATTCAAATTTATTCACATTTTTAATTATCAATTTAAAAACAAATGAATATACATTTAATTGAAATATGTAAGGTTAACACTGCCTGTCATAATTTATACTTGAATTATATACTACTCGTTAATTTAATTTGGAGAAAGCTACGCACACGGAATTTACGCACTCGTCGCAGAGTAAACTGTTAGTACGCGATTATTACATGATCTTGAATTTAAAAAATTTGTCCCAGTATACACAATCTCACGTGGGAGGAGAAAAGTGCAAAGCCGTATATCTCTGTGAACTGGGCGCATACATAACCGACGACAAAGCCGAGACAAAGCCGCACTCGTTTGTATCTCCACACGAGGAAGCGAAATCCATTCACCCCCCCCCCCCCCGCGAGCGTGATCGAAATAAAATCATCTCTCTTTCTCTCTCTCTCTCTCTCCCTCTGCCCCCCTCTAGCCCAAGAGAAATAAATATAAATGAGACGAATAGGGTGATGGAGGTATTTAACTCTCGCGTCCCATTGGGAGGGGCTCGATGAAAACGAAGTCGAGTGGAACGGATGTATGTTATATAATATATAACCGTGCGAAAGTTGTTCGGATGGTTCGACCGATAGTGAATATGACTTTGGTGTAAAAATAAGACGAAGGGCGTGGTTTTGTATGATTTTGTGAAGAATATTTCAAAAATTTATTTCATGATAGTGTATTTATGAAAAAAATTATATTTTAGGCTAAAACTAGTTTTTCTCCTATACATGTATATACTAATTTATTGTATAAGAAACCAAAAATTCAGTATAAACTCCGAAAAAATACTACCACAAATTATTTTTAACGATTCAAAAATGCTCTATTAACGCATTCACGAAATATGTAGATACGGTCAAAAAGTCTAATGATTAAATATTTATATTCAGACTAATTCTAATGGACAGCACCTCACATAGCTTACATCTTTCTGTAATTCAAGAAACCTTCCTCATAATGGAAAAACCCACGCTTTCCGTAATTAAAAAGAGCACACTCACAATGCCATATAGCCATCGCATCCCAAAGCCCCACGCCCGTCCCATCACAATTTTTCAACCAGGACACGCAATAAAGAAAATTCACCTCGTATCTCCCCGGGAAAAGCCCATCCCAGTCTCTCTCTCTCTCTCTACTAGTTTCTCCCCCACCGTGTAACTTTCACCTCGAGCAGTAGCAGCAGCAGCAGCAGCAGGCGGAAAGAACCTTCTTCTCTGCTCAGGTAACGTCTCTCTTTCTCTCCCTCTCTTCTCTCTGCCAGCCGCTCTCGCGAGATATTCTCTCTGGCCTCTCTCTCTCCCCGCGGCGAGCGCCGTCGCGACTTAATAATGGCCGAAATTTATCTCGGCCCGAGTGGCAGTCATCTCGTGGGACGCGCACGCCGGCGATAAACTGTTTCTATCGTGTTTCAGCTCCGCTGAGGCATGGCTCGGCCGTGAGGCGAATATTAAAAAAAAGGGGCGGAACGAGAGAAGCGATGCGGCGCGAATCGAGCCACGGCACACCTTTAATTTAGCGAAAAAACAGCGGCGTAATTCCGGGGGAACGTGATGGAAGAGATATTGCGGCGAGTCGTTGCTGATGTTGCCTTGGCCGAGAGACAGAAGAGAAAGAGAGGGAGAAGAGTGTAAATGCATAGGGTGGAATCAATAATTGAAACATCGAAACGGATTAATTTATATATGTGTCTTTATATTTGTACATATTTCATTTACTTCTTGGGATCGAAAATAAAAAGATATGCTTCGATTTCTTTGATTTAGTTTAGATGTTCACGTTCCTAAAAGTCTATAACAAATTTTTAGATTTAATAGTTACTTTTTAGATAATATACTAATATAACGAAATGAACATGATAATGTTGATATCACTCGACAATGTGTGCCTTTACTTTAAGCTCTTATAAGATAAGCCAGAGATAAAATTAATTTTGTTAACAAATTCAATATTTATCTATGGTAGGAGAAGATAATATTATATTGCTCATGCGCCTTTAGAGAAGTGATTCCTTATCTTCCGTAAATCTGCAAGAATTAAGGATTATTAAATGAAGTAAGGGATAAAACAAAATAATATATATAGAACTCAATTATAAGTATATCTCACAATGTAAAAAAGCGATTTTCGTTTTGAAAAAGACTACCAATACCGTAAATGCTGAACCCAGAGATAAAATTCCACCCACAATCCCTACTACTGTAGCAACCTGAACTGGTGCTTCTGAAACGAAAATTATGAATTATTTTATTGTCCAGATCGTACCATGGTTATTTTACTAGACCACTTCATTCTTACTAGTTCTCACAAGAACAGGAATTGAATCAGCGTATCCGCCATCTGTAAAACCACGTAGTCTCACTTCATACCAAGTATCAGGTTTTAACGGGCCGTTACAGTATACTGTACGACTGGGATTTTGATAAGAGAGACTTTCACATTCCGGGTCATTTCCTAACATGTATTTGATCGCCGTCAAATTACCGTAGTTCAAAATGTATTTATCTGCAATGCAAGCAAAGAATGTTAAGCCGATGTAGTCTTAGGTCTATTACAACATTGTTTCTAGTATTTAGATTAGTACCTAGTACCTAGATTATTAGTAATAATCTAGTACCTAGATTGTTTCTAGTATTTAGATTAGTACCAACCTTTGTTAGTATAAGGATCCCAGTATTCCTTTGTAGGTTGATACGTAACTTGGAAATCATATTCTTGTGCTTCTTTCCAACACGATGCATTAGGCCAGTCATTTAGACTCAAATTATATCTACGCGAATCTGACGTGCCAAAACCCTTTTCTGTTACGAGGACAGCATAATACAGAATATCACCATTGGTATTTGGAAATAGAGGAAGCAATGCGACTGCTGTAGTGGAAGATCGCTTTGTCTTGTATGGGTCGAAACTAATCTTCTTTAAATAGTCGTCATCTGGTTGTGGTGGAACTACAACAATCGATTATACGATTATGCCAAATATTCATATTTGTAACACAAGATTATAAAAAATATTTACTTCCACCAGAGCAAGTGGCCACATGTTCAGCAACTTCTCCATGTTCAGAAACACCACGAGTTGTCGCAACGACTTTGAAGATATATTGGTATTGCGGTTTGAGCTCATCAGTGCGATAAGCAAATGAATCAATGTAAGGACCTTTATCTGGAATTGATATATTTTGCTCTATCTTATGAATAGGAAAATTATTTCTTGATCCAGAAATGTTAACGTAAAAATAATCCAGAATCCCATTCTGTAAACAAGGTGATTCCCAGCTTAAGATAGTCTCTAACTCATTCGAAAAGTTTGTCCTTGGTCGAATGACGTAGGTAAAATTTTCCACTTTTCCAGGAGCTTAGATATAAAATTAAATTCATTCGATACAATGTTATGATTAAAAAGTTTACCAGATCTTCTAATAAGATAGAAAACAAAAGAATTATTCAAAATAATTTTAACATTAATGAATCATTACCTTTCACCACAATATTCTGAAATCGGATCCTCACGGTATTACCTAATCGATCAGTAACATGCTGAGAAAGAATCACTGAATAACTAGCATAACTTAAAGGACAAATAAAATCAAAGGCCTTTGAATGTTTGTCCACCGCTACAAATGTATTAACAACTCCAGTATCATAACACGATTTGGGTCGTTTATAAGAAACATATCCTATTATTTGTACGTAATAAAGACGTAATGCTGCAGGCATATATTTGGAAGGTTCCCATGAAATCCGAACAGCTGTATCGTTTAACAATAAAGCTATAAAATTTTGTGGTGGTGATGGGCCTAAACAATTTAATAATGTATGTATCACGGCACAAATAATGTTTGGTAATTATTCTTGTCTTGTTCTAATCGTGAATATTCGATATGTACTCACGAGCTGCATTAGTCATTAAAGATACATTTGAACTCCAAGAGCTAGGTCCAACTTTGCTAAAAATTAATGCTCTACAGGTATACTTAGTGAAGGGACTCAGTTCTGTAATCGTTGTCTCCACAATACCACTGTAAAATTTCATCTTGAATCTCTGAGAACTATTTTTCAACGCATAACCATAACCGTCAGTACCGGTTGCATAACACTCGCAGAGTAAATATCTCTCTGGATCTAGACAGTCGTTCTTTTCATCAGTTACATTCCACTGTAGTTTAATCGTAGAACTTGTTATTTCATTATGCTGATTTTCGACTATTCTGGGCTCTCTCACAACTGTTAAAAGGAATATATCACTTGTTTCATAGAATTATTTATTTTACAATGTAAATTCTCACCTCTGTAAGAAGTTGGCGGCGCCTGCTTAACCACAGCAGTACCCTCTTCGAGATTAATATCATACAAATTGACCATCGCCGTGTACACCTTACAAGCAGAAAGCTCGGTCGCTATGACACTATTCGATGGAGGTACAGTTTTTTTATAATAAACTCTTGTATTGTGTATTGATAAAGTGATTATATAATATGAGATGCAGGTACTCCCAATCTCTGGAGGATCCCAGGATATTCTCAAGGAAATATTTGAAGGTATTGATGTTATATTGAGGTTTCGGATTTTGCTTGGTGCTACAATTACACATAAATATACATAAAAAATTGCGCCAGAGACTTGAAAGAATGATTATATTGAACTTACTTTGCATTTTGGTTCTTTCACGTATAGTTCGAGTATATTCGAAGCTACCATCGCAAGAAACAACACTGATATCGTAGGTAGTGCAAGGGGACAAATTAAAAATTGCTCTGTAAAACTGTTGATTAAACATAATCCAGTGTATTCTCATGTAATTTGAATCGATATAAGAAGCTTCTAAATTTGTTATATTTGAAAGATCTCTATCTGCGGTAATATTAGAAATGTCACGGTCGCCGATTACATCAGCATCATTCGGATCGCACGATATTCTATTCGAAGATTTATTATTATCCCAACATGATTTTCTCTCTTGGCAGGTAAATCTTACATCGTCGAAAGTTGCTTTTTTATCCGTTTCTACTATACCAATACAATACTTAAGACTTATGTTTGTTTCATTTGTGCAAGGATGACTATCAGGCCAATACCGTATAAGCAAAGTTTCTAATGATATGGAACTATTTTTTTGGAGTGTATCTTCACTAGCAGTAACCCAATAAAAAACTAAAGAATGTATAAGAACTGTTAAACTTGATTTTAGAAACATAATGATTAGTATACGCAAAAGTTTTTAAATAAATTAATTAAAAAATGTATGAAACACTCTACATCTTTGGATGGACTGATCCAACTAAAGGCAAACTTTACGTTTTTTACGGCCTTTTATTTTATCGTCGCAGATATACATTTAGATACCGTTAGTTCCCTAATCTGATAAAGCCGCAGAGTATGATGGAACTATCTCTGATAATACGTGATTTGCCAAATGACCACTTAAATGCCGCAAGCCTTGTCCTTCAACTTAAATTTTGGCTATTATAATAGATAAACTGACCATATGTATACATCGAAACCTCATGTTCACGAACGACGTTTTATCATTATAATACAATCAATCAAAGATAACCTTGAATGGGATGAATCAAAGTAAAATAAAAATACAGTATATTAGACAATGCAAAAATGCTTTTCCAGGTCTTGAACACAGCACGGACGAACTTCTTCAAACAAACGTAGCTAGGCTTGCATTTCTGCCCTAAAAATTACCATGAAAAGACAATTCATCAAAAAACAAGAGTATTCCTGATTGACGACCTAGCCCAATCCTTATATATACAACGAAGAAATCTTGCGACAAATAACTCCATTTTTAAAAGCCCCTCGAACGAAGACATAGCCCGCGTTCAAAGGGCGCAGAATAAAATTGAACGACATCTTTGCCAAAGTCTCTTTCCCACCCCTTTCATCAATCAAAGCGGCTTAATTAAGAGACAAAGGGCAATAAGAAGTCGGCACTCGCGAATATTAAACACCGCACGAGCGCGATATCGCCGCGAACCGGGAGAAAGGGAAAAAGAGTCGGCAAAGTACACTAAGAGAAGATGCTCATCGGGGGCAGGCGCGTCGTGTACACCGTCCGGTAATAACGTAAAAAGCCGAGACTAAAAGAGCGCCCGGCGAATAATAAGAAAGCCTCCTTCCCCTCCCTCCTTGGCTTCTTCAGAAAACTATAAAGAACGCCTCGTCGTCCTCGTCGCACTCCTGGAGTTAATCACGGGGAGGGTTGTCCTCGCTTCGCCCTCTCTCTCTCTCTCTCTCTCTCTCTCTCTCTCTCTCTCGCGCGCGCGCGAGCGCCGGTTTACGGCTTTATGACTGCGTTTTACGGTCACCCATAACCGGCGCGGCTCGGCGCGCTCGCGATTGTTTGCCAGGGCGATTCGATAATTGGAGGCGAGGCGAAGGGCCCCGACGATGCTTTGTTTGAGCGCTCGCTTTTATAAAGGTGCGCGCCCTCCGAGAGCTATGCCTGTACAGTCTGTGTGCGCCTTTAGCCGCTCTTGTATAAGCGTGCTCGTGATTTTATCGTTTATATAATTCTGCGCGAGTGGTGGTGTATAGTTTTCAGCTGAGAAAAACTTTTCGAATTGGAGATCGATTTTTTCAGGTGTCGGAGAGGTTATGGTAATTGGTCGTTTGCTTTTTTACGATTGGTCCTGGAAAGAAGTCGAAGATTGGTCTACGATGCATTTATCGATTATACTTGTGAAGATTTCAATGATGAAGAAATTTCACGCTTTGATTTAAAAGAGTCGGTATATTCTTTACTTATTATTTATTATTTTTGCTTATTATTATTCAATTATGTACTCCTAGTAGTTTAGTAGCTAAGTATATCTGCTCATAAAATTTATTTTTTGAGGTTTGTAACTTCTTCGATAAAGAATGTAATGGAGTATACCTACGTAAAATTGTAAAATAAATTGAGAAGGTAGCCCTTATTTTCAGTCATGGCAATTTTAGGGCTGCACGAAAGCAAGACAATACAATATTTCTGTAATTATTGTCTCACTCTTGTAAATTCTTGGAAATTTCTCTCTTGTCTTGGTCTTGCCAGTCAATATTAAAAGATATTTTCAAGACAAGACCAGATTCTTTACATTCTTGACACCACAATCTTGATATTGTATCGAAAACTGTATATAAATATTGTATCGATTATTGTC
>UXGD01004766.1:0-16145 GCA_900474315.1 Torymus auratus
TCAGTAATGTATATCAACTTTTTCAAATAGTGAATTTCACTATTTGAAAAAGTTGATATACATTACTGAAATAGTGACTGCCCACTATTTCGGAAGTGACCTACTCAGAAATGAAAAGATTTTCTCAGATTACGTTGTTAGTGAGTGTACTATTTATACAAATCCCGTAACATTGACATACCTGAGAGTCAATCTTTCTGGATTTTTCGTGATCACAGAAAAAAGGATGGATTTGTCGGAGTTGTGGACAGCGTTACTTTCGGGGCAATATGACTTGGCATATCGTATGATCTATAACGGCCCAGCCTATGAAACTTTAAATTATTAAAATTATTTAAAAAATTAAAAAGGGAAAATAAACTTTTATTGATATAATAACTAAAAATCATTAGTAAATTATAAGAATTTCATTCGCTTGCTGTGGATGGTAATTAAAAGATGATTTTTTTAATTTTCATTGGGACTTGAAATGAGTACAGCACAATATTTTTATATCATTATACATCGGATAGTGAATAGCAATTTTTATTTCGTTACATTTGGCAAAGTATACAATTTTTTGTGTATTCTAGCTAAGTCTTAAGAAGTTCAAATTCAATCGACAGATATAATAGATACAAAACTTCGAGTTTATGTTTATGAAAATAAGGATGAAGTAATTTTATTAAACAATAATAGAGTATACAACTAAGTGGGTAAGTCAAACGAATTATCTATTAGTTATATCTAGCTTTGATGTTTTTAATTTCAAAACATAAAGCAAACTGAAAGTAATCTTAATTAGAGTAACATAAAATAATAGTGGTTTTCGAACATTTTGTTTACGCTTGTAATTGTTTTTCTGGTACTAAAAACTCACATAGAACTAAACCTTTTTTTTTTATTTCAACATGATCAAGAATTTCAAGACAAGACAATAATATTTTTCATATTGATTGAAAAGACTAAGACAAGAGAGAAATTTTCAAGAATTTGCAAGACCAAAACAATAATTACAAAAATATTGTATTGTCTCTCTCTCGCAAAGCCCTAGATGTGACTTGAAAGTTGGCGGAAAGTGTCCTTTATCTCTCGCCGTATCAAGTGGCTCACGTGAGATAGTTATGTTATTACTAAATAAAAGGGTAATAAAAATATTTTATTACAGAGATGTTCATGCTGCTATCTATTTAGCTTTTCAACAGAAGAATAAAGATATAGCTTACGCTTTTATGAAATGTAATATCGATCCCAGTATGCACACTGGTGAGACAGCGGCATGCGATAGCACGTGACGATGTGTACGTCAGACTAAATACAGTAAAATATTTATAACGATTACAAGATATGCCAAGTGAATTTTTTTCAAGCGTATATTTGTATCATAGGAAAAAAATTCTATCGGAATTTCTTGTTAAATAATATATTTTTATATTCATACTTTTAAAAATTAAATATTTTATTTAAGCTAATGAAATATCTCATTTATCTTTGGAAGCTTTTGCTTTCATTTAACGATGACCGATAACGAATGTCATATGGTAATACGATTGGACATAGGGTTTCTACATTACCGACTGCGTTAAATTAAAGACGCATCATACCTTATCGAATGTTGGAATAGAAGAATACTGGATCAGAGTAATGTATCTTACAATTTTACGATAATAATATATAAATACTTTGAACAGAGTAAACTTGAGTTTAAATGGTTGTAGAGTTTTTAATAATACCTAAAATGTTATGGAATAAATGTTATTTTAAGATTTAGGATTATAAATAAATATGACAAGTTTACAGTATAATTTACAATATAAATGATGGATTTAATTGTTGTGAAGCCAATTTATTTTTGATTTGGTTGGTGGGAGTAATGGGTTGCTAGGTTACGAAAACAAAAATACTGCAAAGTTTTGTCTATAGTATAATCAAATTATTTCTATCTAGTATAGTCAAATTATTTCTTATATATAAACTGGTTAGTGTTCTGTATCGTCACTTGATCCATAATTACAAGAGAAGATAGAGGAATAGATCTAGAGTATTCTATACCAAATAGTCTGAATTAAATAAGCGCAGTCAATCTTCATACTATTAGAGCGTAGATCATTTGTAACGCACCGATATCAATGAACTTTGCGGCTATAGTTTCTTTTTATTTCATTGTGTAACGTGAATTTAATCAAACTTCTATAATCACCGAATCGGAACCGTAAATAATAGTAAAGAATTTATAAAAAGATGCTTAAAAAAGAAGTATTCATTGTCATTGTCATTGAATATATTGACAATACGTCTACTCGCTTACAAAAATTAATTCGCCAAATCTTGTAACAAGGGAACAATATTTCAGTTATTTTGGAATTTGCGTCGTACTGCTAAAATATCCACGGGTTCATTCTACGCTTATCGTGATGTGGTTTCTTCTCTTTCGATCAAATTTAATGTGCTCAGGGCCAAAAATATAATATCACCAACATTGAAATATTTATTGAAAGATTTTTGAGGTTTGACGATTGCGATACTTATTGTTTATTGTATTAAATAATGAAAATAATGTAATAGCTGATATATAAATTGTCCATATAAACCGATAATACGATATTAGTACATTGTACAATAAGGAGAGAAAATGGACTTCTTTTTCCGTCGTGTTTTCGTATTTTTTTTAACGAGGGCATACGAGGATCTCTGCTGAAGCATAGAAGTTGGGTTGGTGATTGTGAATTGGAGCCATACAATGCATTTAATCAATATTATTGTCTGCTCTAGTAGGTTATAAAAAAAAAGAAATATTATAGATATGCATTACTCAGGCCATTTAAAGCGAAACGCGTAAGAAAGCGCAAAACGATATATACTTAATTGTATTGCTGTTAGTTCAGAAAATATGTGGCTCAGACTGCTTCTCAGACTGTTTCAAATATCTATATCTTTTTAATGAACGGTTTATGCTGCATCATTACTCACTTTTTGACATAATTCAATGCTAAAGTGAAAAATATAATTTTTTTTATCGATGTTCTCCATACAAAACGCCAAATAACTGCTAGTTCATTTGGTTCATGTACAACATTATGTCCCTTAGTATACCTATTTCCATAATACACGGGGCAGTTAAAGTCGAAAAAGCAAGGCGTAGTTTTTATCAATTTTTTTTACATTTTTCTAGAAAATAAAATTTTCTGAATTCTTATTCAGCAGGTCAAAATACTCAGGAATAGAGTGGTCCCAACACTTTCTTATAGGTCTGTGTTATTTAGCTAATTAGATGGTAATATATTCATTAAATAATAGAATACAATAGAATAGAACTATACAAATTCCTGAAAAAAAAAGAAAATTACTTTCAAGTTTTCTTTCTAATATTGTAACAATTCGACTACATACTATATAGTAAAAAACATATTGCGATACAAAAAAAAAAAATAATAATAATAATCATTCTTCCCGAGTGGTTTGTAAACAGTATAATGTAAAATCTAACAAGGACATACCCTCCGGGAAACGGATTTTCATTGGAATTGGAGAGTCGATTTCTGGTACCTAAAATTGAAGTGCAGTGCTCACATTTCCGTCCAATGGACCCTTTTTCTTTAGATATAGGCAATCTCATCTCAAATATCCTCTATTTCGTCAAAAAATGATGTCCCTTCTACTGACTGTTACATTGCAAGTATTTAAGATTTGAAAACGAGGAAGAAAAATTATAAAAATGCTAAAGTTATGACGGTATCCAAATCTCCTATACAAAAAAAAAATGGACTTGAGACTTGATTGTTTCATTGTATTTTCAGGAGCTCTGTGGATTCAAAGATCTTTTGATTTTCTTTTTTTTCTATGCCTATGTCTGCGACTACTGGTGGGTTTGATTAGACGGTGATTATTGAAATAATTATTTATTCGAGAGAGAGAGAGAGAGAGAGAGAGAGAGAGAGGGAGAGTACGGTTTTAAAAATCGTACGGTATATTTCTATGATGATTATACTATGTTAAAAAACTGATGGATTTGTTATGATATCATTTTATTCGTGATTTGGTTGGTGGGAGTAATGGGTTGTTAGGTTACAAAAACAAAACTTACGGCGCGCGAAGCGCGCTTAGAGATGACTAGTATATAAAAAAATACAAAAAGTTTATTTAAAATATTGTACAGTACAGCAAAACTTCAAGAAATGTTATGAATACTTTTAATCGGAAAGGATCGTAATAAATAAGATATAAAGTGTTTTGTTTTGTGAAAATCGACAAAATCTTCAATGTATAAGGAAATCGTACTACTATTTTTACCATTGATATATATCATTTACAAACTCCGCTGTCTGCGAGCACCATCATCGAGCGTCTCGTCGCCGAGGTGAACCAACACTATCTTCTCGCACTATTGGCGAACAGCAAGTATAATATTGTTGTTCCGAGCGTCATTCCTCATAGGTAGTGCCGTCGATTGGCGCTTCACGCGACGCTGCTTGGATCACACTTTTCTTGTCTGCGCAGGTCATATGACGAACGACCATCTCGGCGCTCTTGTAGGACAATCCTTTACCATCTTCTGCAATATAAGCATAAAGCTTCATCAACGCTAGTGCTGCTTTCGTGATTTTCGCGGCCCGGCATCCCCGATCGTACTGCAACCACAGGAGGTAACCGTAGATAGAAAATTTCGCTCTGTGGCAGTTGGCGATGCACTTGAACTTCATGTTGACGGCGAGCTGTCCAAGCCTACGCGGGTCCTGAATGTGTAGCGCCTCGCACAGCGTCGTTCTTTCGTCGAGGCGCAGGCTCTTCAAATGCGAAAGCTCGTGCCTGCACTTCCTCCTGTACTTCTCCATGTCAAACAACTCTTCCAAGTCGGTGATACATTTGAGATTCTTGTCGCTGAGCTCTAAACCTGCTTCTTGCAGACTTATCACGTGCTCGCCCAGCAAGTTCAATGTTTTATCGATTCTATTGCCTTCTGCTATGGCATCGGACAAGACGGTATCTCCGAAGCGGTTTACTAAGTTGACATCTGCACCGGCCTTAAGAAGTGCCTTCACTATGTCATAGTCCCAGGATGCGGATAGTCCCAGGAACTGCACGTGTAGTGGTGTCATCCCATAGGAATTGCGTGCATTCACATCAGCACCACACTTCAGTAGCCGCTTTGAGGCTTTCCCGCCATAGTCGTATGCCGCAATGTGCAGCGGAGTGCAGAGAAACTTGTTGCGAGCATTCGGATCCGCGCCACGTTTCAGGAGCAGTTTCACCACGTCGGATTGGCCGGCAAACGTAGCCACGTGAAGACACGTCTCGTCGTTCCATTGGTAAAGGTTATTTTTCATCTGAAAAGGTCTACAGATGCGATGCTGGTTGGGGTCGACGCCGCGGTCGAGGAACGATCTGACGATCTCGAGCTTACCAAACAGGCATGCGATGTGACAGTGCGAGAAACCGCTGCTGCCGTAGGGGTTCTTCTCGAGCATGAAAAGCCTGTCGTCGATGACCATTTCGACCTGCTGCTTATTTACGCATCCCGGTGTGTATAATCTATCAGATGTAATCGCCAGATGGAGAGGAGTGTCGCCATGAGGAGTGAGGTCCTCTGCAGATGCGCCCTCGTCTAATAGCTGCTTAATGGTGTTGTAGTTAGAGATTTTGTCGATTCCGTGCAATACAGCGAGATGCAATGGTTTGAAACCTTTGTATAACACCGATGGGTCATCCATTGCCGAGTTGATGTTGTATCTGTGAATTAAAACTAAAAAACACCTGACCTATAATTCCAATATAAAATAGTATGATATATGTCCCTATATTTGTAAATAAAATATTTTGTAAGTAATTTCGCGTAATTGTACCTATATTAAAAATCGACCTACAGCTAGACGGATCACAGTTATCAAAAAAAGATACAGCGAGAAAAGTACTTGAGTAAATACTGGCAAAATGAGAACTTGCTCGTTGCTATTACTGTCAGTTTAGGTTAGGGATAGTCGGTTAGAAGTTAGAACTCTTAAGCTGACTCTACATCGTGTGCTGCGTGAGCGTGAGCCGTGCGCCGTGTGCTCTGCTAAAAAAATCGTTGTTCGACATCTATTGGTCTGTATAAATCATGGACCATGGAAGCGGATACGTCTGTTTCCATGGTCCATGATTTATGCAGACCAATAGATGTCGAACAACGATTTTTTTTAGCAGAGCACACGGCGCACGGCTCACGCTCACGCGGCGCACGATGTATAGAGTCAGCTTTAGAGTCAAGAATGCAACAGGTGTCTTTCGTATTCCTATTACCGACGGTCCGTCGATCGGTCGGTAAAGCTGCATATAGATATAGTTATATATACTTAGCTCATGGTTCCACTTCCCACGACCCGTATACTTATACTATTAAATTCGTGCTGTTTATCTCGCGCATAATCACACTGCAACGTATCAAAGAAAAAAATGGTTAAAATTTCAAATCGATAAATAAAATATTTTTTAAGATATTAATTTTTGAAATATAAAAAAGTTTTCATTAATAACACATGACAGAGTGGAGATATTTTAAATATAAAAAAAGGAAAATATAGGTAATTTAAATACCTTTCAAGAGCAGTTTATTATTTTATGTAATAATGACTATAAGATATGAAAAAATTGAAAAAACTAAAAATTCAAAATCGTTTTTTGTCTATAAAATAAAAGAAAATCAATAAAATCCCAAATCCATCAGGGTACTTTTCTTTTCCCGCGAGACGAAGAGAATAAGCTTTACCCGACGAAAATCAGTTCATTAGTTTCGGAGATATGAAGAGTTGAAATACACACACACACACATACACACACATAGATACACGAAAACAAAAATCATCAAAATCAAATAATATACACATATATCACCATAAAACATCTTTTCTGCCCTCCGGCCGGAAAGCGCCAACGTCCCGGCCGCTACGCGAAACGAAGTTGTCGCTTTCCAGCGCCGTCGAGCAGAAAAATAGTATACTGACCTTACCTTGACCAGTAAAAAAGAAAGCCTTAGATCCCATGTTTGTCAACCTCGGCTTCGCCTCGGCCGATAATTAAATGTGATCTGAGACGTTTCTTATTTTACTAACCACGGGTCGTAATATACTATTTTGAACAGTTTTTTCGAAAATTTTTTTCACCGTTACAAAGCTTCCTCTATGAGGAAGCAAATATATTTTCAAAATTTTAAATATTTATAGCTGAAGGTTAAGATCCTCCCGATCTTCTTGTTTCATTTCTACTACTTGCAAGAATGCGTTCGGTATTGTATTTTTTTTAGTTCTTTATAAAAGTGATGCAATAAATAATAAATTAAATTGACTGCAATGTCGTTTACATGATGCAGTATAAACTATCTGCTCATAGTACTCTACTAATCCATAATGTACAAGTGATCATAAATTAACCAATGCACAAGTATACACCCTAGGTATATTGTCATTAAAGTTTTTTGTACAACTTGCTCGAAAGAAATACTTATAAACGACGACCGTACCGTAATCAATCTCAAAGAGAATAGCGATTTAAGGTGCGTTTACGTAAATTTGGCTGTTTAGTTTGATCTATTTAAAATTATAGAAAATGAAAAATCTCGTCACCATACACTATTAGATTTCTAAATTTCTTTTTAAAGACATATGTCGGTATGACACGATATTAAGTTAAGGTAGTCAAGCACTTAGCTATAAAAAACAAACCCAATTTCTCTGAAATTTAAATTCAAAATTTTAATAATTAGAAATAAAAAAGAAATATATCTATATACATGTAAAGACTTTATTGTAATAAAAGAAAAGGAAGAGAAAAGATTTTATTGTCTCTCAGTAATATCCTGCTTTATTATACTTATTAATAATATAACTACAAAATGATAAGTATTATTTGTGTATCGAAAGTTAATAACATAATTTTGTATGTAAATTTAATCTTACTAGGATCAAACGCGTGCTACGTGCGCGGAGATGACCTTTGCTTTGAATACAATGTTCGAAAATGAAAATTAATCTTATAAGAAAAATATAGACAAACAACATTACTTTGCCGTGTACATAGCTACAGCATGGAAACGCTTCCGATCAATCATATTGCGAATTAAACCGAAAATAACATAGCCATCAATTTTAATAGAGGGGAATTTAAAAAAAAATTATTCATATATATTGATATATATTCATATCATAGTGGCACGAAGTATGAGTCATACATTTGCAAAATTTATGAAACTACTGCACTTGCTAATGTAACATCAAATATTGTTAATAACAAACCAAATAGTTTCTTTGTCTTTAAGAAATTTTTAGATGTCAGAAAATTAATTAATTGGTATACTTATTGCTAAAAAGCTAGTTGATGAATCCTTTACTGTTAACAAACAATATTAAAATGCTAACGATTATTTTACTTATTTTTGAACTCTTTGTCATTTTAAAACCTTTATCAACATATGTTTTGGTTTATGGATTACCGCAATGCTTATTATATAAAATAATAAAATTATATTTCTTAAATCGATAATAAGATATATTACTTTTTCTGCTTTCATCGAATATTTTGAAGACAACATAACCATCATAAAATTATGTTATTAACGATCTTCTTGAAAATGATCTTCACATATTTTGATGCTTATAGTACTAGTAATCGAAATCATGTTCAATTTATGGAGTTTAATAACAAAATTAACAGAATTTTAATGATTATTTAAGATAATAGATCTTAATATTCATAAAAGTTAGAAATAATAAAATAAATTTTTTTTTTCATAGAATTGCATTTATAGATAGAACTTATCCGAATGAAGTATCAACGTTGTGTGTTTGTAGTGTAAATACATTATTTCAAGAAATATACATCAAATAAAATTTATTTAATTTAGTTGTAATTTGAGCTTTTATGTGAAATTCTACATAATACATTTTTTTATTACTATATAAATCAGTAGTCAATATTTTCCAATTTGAAATTTCGAGTATATAGTTATAAATTATATCTTTAACTTGTACCAATTATTTACAAAAACGAGGTTTGCGCTCATATAAAAACATGTCCAACTTTATGATGAGTAAGAATTTAAATGAAAAAGGGTGGGGTAGATGAAAAATTCTGTACATGTTCATCAATTATATAAAGCATCTTTTTAACACAGTTTTCGTATGAATAAAATATTACAAGTTATGATTATAGTTTAGTTCTTTCTTATATAAACCGGTCGATTTTCTCCATGGCCACCCGGACCGTAGTTGCAAACGAACCTAGTAGTGTATTTCCTTACTTTTTTAACTATATTAATATAAGTTATGTAAGCACAGCCGATTTTAGTAGTGTCAGCCCAGACCATTTGAGTGTAATGGCGAGTAGATGGATCCCAACTAAAATAATCATTGTTGTATATCATAATATGAACCTTATCAGTATTTTAAAATTATTTCAATTTTATAAGTTTTAAATAATAACGTACTGGTATTCGTCAACATTATTGCCATTGAATTTGTCGACTTCATTGTACCACGAATTCAAGTGGTCTTCAATCTTTAGATTTTTGGAACCGCGTTCTTCGGTGAGGATGCTATTTTGTCCTACGTTGAAGCGTTCTGAAAATAAACATTAGGAGCATGAATTCTTAGACATAAAATTAATTTTGGGCAAAAATATGGATAAACATCATAATTTCGGAAAATTATATAGCACTTACCAACATTACTGCATTGATAATCTCTCACATGAGTAACGGGATCCCAATTACATTGATACACCAAGTTCTTAGCAAGATACTCTAATTCTTCATCCCATTCCTGAAAAATATGACTTTTAAGTTTTCTTTCTAATATTGTAATAATTCGACTACAATATAGTAAAAAGCTTATTGCGATACAAAAAAAAAAATAAATAATTCTTCACGAGCAGCTTGTAAACAGTAATGTCAAATCCTAGTACACTACTATCTATGAATTAACATAATACCGAAAAAAAGAATTTCTATTGATAGGTAAAAGTGCAAATTTGGGTACGGATTTGCATATGTAAACTACCACTTTCCCATATATGTGCGGGGAAGTAATACTTTACTCTACTCGAGTAGGACCCAAATTGGTTTGCAGAATCGAAATTTGTGCAACTCGCCGTTAGGAAAAATAATTTATGTAAATAGATTTAAGTAAATGAGTAGAAATTAATAAATAAATAAAAATGATCTTACTAAATCAGGTATGTTTACAGCAGCAGGTTGAGGTCCATTTGCTCCTCTAGTTTCATTTCCACTGGCGACACGTTTTCGCCTATCATTATGATATTTGAGAATAAAATTTTTGTCATCTTTCGTCAATTCGTATTTCTGGTAGTTAGGACAATGGCTTCTGTCAGGGGAGCTAAAATCCCAATAGGACTTCCATCTGAACTGTAATAGTTTAACATTTTTAATATGGGAATTGATGACCTTTTAATAAATTTTATGTTAAAATTCCATGTTTATCAAATTACTTACGATAAATCGTTCGTTTGTATGATGACACATAACGTGAGTTTCTTTCTTGCAAAGATGATAATCTTCTTCCTCACAATACTTTCTTGCATTTACGAATGCAACAATTAATATTACCAATAATAATCCAAATGATTTCTTCATCTTTGAAAACTTTTTACTTGACTAACGACAAAGCAATTTGAGCATCGATTACGTACTACCTTTATATATATCCCAGACCAATAAATTTGTATGTATGCAGATACTCACGCTTAAGTTTTATCTTTTTGTAACACCAAATAACTACTATTATGAAAAATTTGAATAGTTTGAATGAAATATAATAAATTGAATTTAAATATTGACATATATTTTCGGATACCCAAAAAAACTGCCACTGAATACCTGCAACAATGAAATTCTTTTTAAAATATTGACTTATTACAAACTTTTTGTGAATCGAATTATACATTTATAATATCCAAAGCAGCTGGTTTGCATATTGAATTATTTCTGAAAAAAATGTTATAATCAATTTTAGTAGTACATAATTAAAAATATATATTAAAAATTTTTTTATTATTCTTTATTGTTTAATCAAAATTTGTGAAACAACATATAAATACAGTAATGAATTTTCAATCTTGTAAACTCAAAAATTAAACTTATAAATTATAAATTTATAAACTTATAAATTCAAATGCAAAGTCAAATCTGAAATATACATGGATATATTCTGACATTAGTTATTTATGAATTCAAATGTTTAGTATTTTTATAATTATTATGATTAAATAAATAGTTATTTAAAATCATTACTATGGAAATATTCGTTAATAAGAATCATCGTAATTTTGCTGTTAAGTTTCAGTTTGATAACGGGATAAATTTTGCCTTATTTATTTGTTTGCTTTATTACTTTGTTTTTTACTTATGAACAATTTTATGTTCACAATTTTAATTTTACATAAGAAGTGTTTTAAATTTCGTTGTTACAGAATAATTTACTTTTCACGTATCCCTTTTGGCAATGACATGAAAACCGTGACTGAATATTTTATCAACAGGAGTGTATACTAAATTAAATATAATATAAATTTTACACAAATTTATGCAAAAAATTTTCTCAGTCGAACTTAATTTATCACTTTTACAAAACGTTCTCTGCAAAATATTCGATTTTGTAACATATAAAATGTAATTTTGTAAATAAACATAAAAAGTTTTATAAATTATTAACTCATTAATACTTATTTTTTATCGAGACAGCAATTGCATTGCAGTGTGACAGTCCGAGTCGCTTTTGACCATGGCACGCTGCAGCGATTCTCACGAGACAGAACCGCAGACAGCGTGGCGTCGGGCCTAGATAATCGAGCGATAAATCTTTGAAAATCTCGGCCAAAGGTCTCCAACGACAGGTATAACCGTTGACTCGCGATTGCTGGTCTTGAATGTCGAGAAAAGGTAGGCGCCACGGGGGTGCGATTCGTCGCGCTAGCTCTGGTGCTCAAGGTGAATAATTGTATCATGAGGTGGCACGGTTTCACGTGCACCATGCATTTTGAGTGTTTGGAAAAATTGTTATAAACGGCGTATAAGTAAGGGAATGCTACTACAAACTGCTTCACCAGTTTTTAGTTTTTCAACCTATAATCACTATGTTGTTTTTAACAAAGTGGTGGCTAGGTGGCTTGAATATATATTTTCGATGCTAAACCCTACTGAATGTTGTGATATAAATATCTAAAAAATATTCGGACATCGGATGATAGTGAACAAATTGGCGCTAATTCACAGTTTCTCACCGTGTTCCAGATACAGAAATTTGACTAATGGATCCCTCTGAAATTTTGCATTATTAAAATGACGGTATAGATTTTCAAAAATTATTAAGGAAAAAAATATTGGTCATTTGATGGCCAAGTAGGCTACAGGTGGAAAAACTCCACATAAATAGAATACATTTAAGAAGTTATTAATATTTTACTTTTAATAATTGCGTCAAATTATCTACAGAAAAATTTTCGTTATACAATCATCAATACATTTTTTCGTGTAAGTTACTTTTATCAAAAAGCAATAATAACATTTCTATACAGGTGCTTATCAGGTTATTGCAAATAATATAGGAATACTTGTACAAAACATATTTTTGATCATATCAATAAAAGTGTTAACAAATGCAAATTTGATCATTCATAATTATTATTACACAGAGTCTATTCAATATCTATACAGCATGACTAATATTATCTGATAATAGAAGTTTTTGTAGGCGAAATACAATATTATCTCATATAAATGTAACAAAAGTTAATTCATTGAAAATACTTGAATTTTTCCTTTGTCTACAACATTCTTATCTTATATTATTTGAAGAGTTATACTTACGAATACATTAAAAAATACAAAGACATTCTTAAATCCATTATACATTTTGAAAATTTCAAGAAATTAGTAGTAACAAGACACTAGTATAAATATTGATCGCCGATGATCGCAATGAAAAGACCGGAAACGATGAAGGCTGACTTTTCAAGGAAAGGAACTTTATTCGTCAATATCAACCGCAACTCGAACCTAGACAATATACCCCTCACGCGGTGGATTTTTAGATTGATTCCACAGTGTCGGTGCGCGCGACTCCGCGACTCACCTTATAGGTACCTCGCACCCCACAGGAAAAAAAAGATTCTGTCCCCATAGCCTCAATGGCCATCCCCTCGTGGCACAAAGGGAAGAGGACACAATTAGGCGCGTCCGCCGCATAATTTCGGCCTCTCCTTCCCCGTAAAAACCGACGTTGACACGTTCTCGCGATCGATCACCACCGCATATAAATATATATATATATATATATATATACACTCGCGCATATGCCATTGTGGTGAGATCGAGAGTGAGCGAGCGAGCTATATGTACCCCAGTGGAGGGGATCGACAATGAGAAGCGCGCCGCGGGGAAATAAATCAGCGCGCCCCGCGGGCGGCCGCAAAACCGACCAAGCGACACAATGGCGGACGTCCCCTGCTATATAATTATTGCGTCGTCCTCCACGCCACCGATAGATGACAGATAAGACGCGCGGATATAGGCGCTTCGTTGAATATAGGGAAATCGTAAAGCAATCGCGACACCGTTGGAGGTCCGGGACCAGCTACTGGTCTCCTATACCTATATATAGTTGAAGTTGCGGTCGGTGTGTTTGTGTATGTGTGTTTGTGGGTTTTGATATTTAGGAGAGGAAGGTAGGAAATCGGGGAAGAGAGATATCGATCGGTGGGAAGTGGATTGGAATGCGATGTGGATGTGCGAGATTTGTTCTATTTACGATGGGGTGTTAGAGAAAATTAATAGCTGTGTAATTTATTAGATTTTTCATTCTGCTTTTAGAGAATTGGAGTCGCAATATTCAGGTTATATGATTCCAAAAAAGATATCACTTTGTGCATTTGTTATCTTCAAAGTTAATTAGTACATCAATGGTAACTAATTATCACAATTTCTAATCAGTTATCAGTGTTTTGTCGTACTCGCACTGTGTACACAAGGAAGAATTCAACTGCTTTTCTCTTGTACGTCACTAAGCACTGCTTTTTAAAGAATTACTTGTTCTTGTGCCAATAAATAATTAAACCTTTTTTGCACATATTATTTTGAACAGATTTTATTGCGATTTTGTACACGTGCTCACGATTTTCATTCAGCGAGAGTCATACAACGGTTCTCCCAGCCAGTTCCCACTCGGTCCGTAATTGCAAACAAGATAGAATTTGTTGAACTTTCCGTCTCTATATTTCACACCACCACATCCGATCTTAGTAGACTTCGCCCAAACGAGTTGCGTGTAATGGCCCACAGCCCTGCCTCCGGCACCCTTATTCCTACATGAATGAATTTTCGTCAGTTAAAAATTTAATTTATAATTTTCTGTTAAAAGTATCATATCCATTACGTGAATCGCTTGACTTGATCTCTGCTGAAATCCTTGACTTCGTCATACCACATCTGAACCATGGATTCTGCTTTGATTGTGTTAACATTTCCCGTAGTTCCCATGAAAGCAATATTTTGTCCAACGGAGAAGCGTTCTAAAATTTCATTGTTTTGCAGAAGATTAATGATCTTGATCAGTAACATAAGATACAGTTACTTAAGAATAATAACTCTCCTATAAACTTACCGACGTTTCTGCAAGAATCGTGGCCCCAATGGCATTGATTAGCCCACCGTTGTGCAATCGATGCAATTTCATCGTCCCATACCTACAAAGTTCAATTATTATATTTGCTACTTTAGTTTTAGGAATTAATATGATTGCCTTGTCAAAAAACAAATAACTAATACGTTACATACCAAATTGGGCATAGATTTTGCAGAAGGTTGAGGTCCAGGACTTCCTCTGGTTTCTTTTCCGCTCGCGACTTTTTGCCTCAGTTGATTATGTAAATTAACGATTCCCTGTTTTTCGTCATTCGTCAGCCCAGCGCTTTGGATACCCGTGCAACTAGCTGACGGGTTGGGGTTCTGTATGTTAATTACAATGTTATGATTGCTTGTACTCAATTTTACTGATAAAATGTGGTGAAAATTATTATAGGAATAAAGATAATTTTGATGTAGAATGGCAAAATATCAAACTTACAGAATACGTGCATGCTGTATGAGGCTTATTACCACAACTACTTATATGACAATAATTAACTGCACTCGACCCAATGATTACTGTAGCCACGAGAAACAACACTAACTCAATGTTTCTCTTCATAATGACTAGAGTTGAACTGCCAATATTTTTCTCAATCTCCCGCGTTCTTTGCACTTTTGAGGTGGTTTCGCTACCTTTTATATTGCAAGACTCTTTTCGTCACGAAATCATAGCTCTTATCTTATCGCGCTGGACTAAAGTGCGACATACGTGATTCATTAGTGTTACTATACAAAGTGATAATTGCAAACGTGCGAATGAATTGTACTGACGCAGGCTCCCCGTAATTATAGCATAGATCAATCACAGTGTTTTCATACAGGTTTTTCCTCTTAAAATACATTGTTAAAGTTTTCTATAACAATTTCTGTGTTTTACTGTCTTTAGTTAAAATTTTTGAGTGAATAATTAACAGATTCATAGTCTTCAAGTAGGTAAAAATATAGTTTGTGACAATACCTAATACATTTCTTATTTAATACATATAAATACAAATTTTGTTCGTTACATTCCTTTTCATAATACAATATTAATCGTACGTATTTTCATATAAATTACATATATAAATAAACATATATTCTTTATATATTTGGCGTATAAAAACTAATAGGACTTAATATAAAATATCTTAACTAGGCAGCCTAGAAACTATTCGAAGACAATAGCCCAGTCAACTAGCGTGTCTCGTACAGAGAATCTCCAATCATATTACCAGCAGGCCCATAATTGCAAACGAGAAAGAATTTATTGAAGTTTCCATCGCGATATTTTACAGCTCCACAGCCAATTTTAGTAGACTTCGCCCAGACAAGTTGAGTGTAATGACCAATGGCATTACCATTAGCACCTCTATTACTGTAAAGTACAAAATATTCATTACTACAATATACATAATTATTATATAATTTGCTTGTCTTTCAGGATAAAAATAGTACATTATGTAACAAGGGGCGAAAGTAGCAGATTTTTCCCGCAGGTGGGTTTACTGCCTGAGCGACA
>UXGD01004767.1:0-16143 GCA_900474315.1 Torymus auratus
ATATATATATATATATATATATATATACATATTACTAGCAAAATTCAAACGCGCTCCGCGCGTACTATTATGTTTTTGACGTTATGACATTTTTTAAAAAATTTTTGTATTTCCTTGGTGTGAGGAAAAATAGGTAGTATTATACGCTCCACGGGAGTAAAATTGACCTGCCCACGGCTCGGGTGTCAATTTACATGAGATATATATGGACTGTCCAAGTTTTTTCCTCTCTAGGTGAAGAATATACTATTTCATCATACCTGAAGATACTGCATTTACGTTTTTGAACCGGGAGCGAAAGTAGCACTTCCTGACCAGAAGTATGTTATTATAATTAAGTAAAAATATTTTGCTCTTTTATAGAAGATCCGCCAAGAATCGTTTTCCCTTATTAGACATTAATTTTCATCCATAATAGGATCAAAAATAAGAGCTGGGTTTGTTATGGGGGCTGGTATTTTGCAACTCTCCCCTACATGTCTTATATAAGGTATAATATTTAAATTATCAAGTATATTTTTTTCTTTCTCTCAAGTTGTATTCAACGATTTTTAACTACATAATTAATCATTTGAAAACAGCTTAAAAAAAGTTATCCATATAGTCTTGTTACCGAAGGCCGTTATTGCATATAAAGTATCCTTGCATATTGTCACGTGCGATTGGCGTAATTAAATATGTTTAGAGCACGGTTAGCAAACACTGAAGTACTTATACTAATACTAATTATTATGAAAATGGATTCAAGCAAATACTTCTGGAGTAATATGTCGAAAAATATATTTTGACTTTTTAAAAATGATTCAAGTTAGTGATTTTCAAAAACTAAATACAAACATCTAAAACTACTTCAAGATGTTGTGTTATAAATATTGCATAAAACTTACATAGGTATAAAACACGTATTCAGTAAGAAAGCATAGGTGCGATTCAAACCTTTTCATTTAATAGGTTAACTATAGACGTATAATACCTTATAGTTAATACTTTATCGAATAATTATAAGATACGATATACTTATATATCTATGTCTGGACTAAAAATCTATAATAAAAAGTTTTCTCTTGCAATTAGATATTTATAAAACTGACCATTATACTAATAAATAATACATACTTTGCAAGAAAGAAAAAGTACTTTGAAATATTTAAATTATTTAAATTTATAATTTCGTATATCTATCATAAGCAAAAATATAAAATATTATATATCATATAATTCAATGATAGAATGGTGTACTTAATTAACAGGTGCAGCGCTACATAAGACATTATATGCGCTGGCTATAAGCTATTAGTGCTGAACCTATAATACCTCTAAGATGCTACATCAATATTGTGCACAGCCATAGCATTAAAATAAGATAAATTTTGTACATGTTTCTAAGTATTTTTAATAATTTAAAGACACTACTAACTTTAAAATTCTATCTCTGCGTATCACCTGCAACCGCAGAGTAACTTTGGACCATACCCATCATCCACACTTACATAAATACTATCACACCTTTATTTTTTCACCTTCGACAAGTGAACCGGCACCCCGTTCACTTGCCCGAGCATCTCCAAGTCCAGTTTCCGCACGCAACGGCATCTTTGCCGCGTCGATATCACTGCATTCCACCGACTATTACTCCTTCGGCTGCTATTTTGTAAATTCAAACGAGACGCGTCAAACGCGCGAGATATTGCGACACATAGTGATGCACCTTATTCAAATCGATTCTCATTGTCCGCGCGTACAACGCCGATGAGCCGCATTCCTTCGCGCTGCATTTGAACAAATCCATTGTCGCGCTGCGACCTTACAGCTCGAAGATTTGCGCATTAGAAGCGCGTGTGTATACAGTGCAATGATGATGCTCCATGTGCGCGCCTCGAGCTAATTTATGCAGAATGAATGATAGAAGAAAATAATGAAAATCTCTAATCGCATTACACTCTCGCCTTTGCATCCTATTATATAGAATCACGGACATTGGTATTTTAGAATTTTAATTTCGAATTATGTTAAAAATAATTGTAACTGGCACGGTTGCACCTGTTAGCTGCTAATGATGTTGCTTGTCATTCTAAAAATATTATTTTGGAAAAAGTCCAATCACGTAGATATTTCCTAAATTCATGTCGATTTATATATTTAAAGATATCAGATAAATTAAAAATAATATGCATAAATTATCTTAATGAATTGATAAAATATAAGAAATAATATTAATAAATTTGATATGCACTTTTAATCGAATAAATTTTTATTAATATTCTCTCTATAGGTTTCTTTCATGAACTCTGGTTTTTAATGTATTTCAGTATAAGCAATCAAAGATAGCGTTATTTTATTTGTAAGATTCGTTCAAGAAAAATGTCATCAACTTTTATGTTAATTTTTCCCTCGAAAATTCTATCAAAACATTTATACATAAAATCGTGTTTTAATATCAATACATACGATAATGCAGAACTATTAAATCTATAATAATATCAATGGCTGAGCGAACATTGGTAATGTTTCCACTCCTCTTGCAGAATCTTTTTTTGTTTTCTTTGTATAAATACCGACAATAGGTATAACTGTATATGCTCTCACACATGATAGTTTTTTCATACTAGAGATTTAATGTAACGCAGATGTGACCTCCAGGAAGTAGGGTCAATATAGTGGAGGGGAGTTTTTCAGGGGATGTTCCATATACAAAGAAGATGGTTTCTTTCTTCCATAAGATCGCTTTGTACGAGTGCAAGCCGAACACATTTAATTCAGCGTGAATTCTTTTTGACTGTACGTTATAAAATTTGCAAGATCTTTCCATAATTATTTCGTGATAATAAAATGAAAATTAAAGTATTTATTCAAACAAATAGTGAACACATAATAAGTTTCTTCATTCTGCAGAAAAGCATAATAAATAAACTCTAACCGGTTCTGGGACAATTATAAAAAACTATCAATAGCAATGAAAATTAAATGCTAGAATCAGCAGTAAATTAACAGTTCCGTGATTCACAGTTAATTCGCAACTCTGCGGATTCCGGCAATTTTCAACTAAGAATATAAAAACTCGATGTCAAGTACTTTCCTCCAACTCAAACGGTTTCCTCCGTCAAAATTCACGGTCCTCGCCAGATTCAGCCATCATCAAGCGTTCAATACATCAATACACCTCGCGACAAATCTATAACTCTTATCAATCGATACACTTATACTCGCCTGTAGCAACAAGGCCCCGAAGAAGCACGGGGCCTAAGCCGGTCGCGTTCCGCGCCTGATCGCTCTCGCGTGGTACACGGTTTGTGTGTATATTATATAGTACAGCATATATAGTCCCGAGACCTCACCTTCGACGTCGTCGCCGCGCTATAAACTCGTCGTTCCCACCGCATAGGCGAGAGCGCTCGCTCGCTCCCGTCGTCTCGCTTGCTCCGCATGCAGTTGCGATCAACTCAGTCGCGTGTCGAGCATCGCGCAGAGCGCGTGTGTCGTCCCTCCGTAGCCAAAAACACCACGCGAGTGTTGTGCCGGGAGCCCTTCAGAGTGCTGTATTATTATACTTGTAGCTGTCCAGAAGAAGCGATATCGCCAAGTCGAAGAGCCGCGTGGAGAAGAAGGAAGGTTAGAGTTAAATATATACATAAGTGTGCGAGAAAGATCGCGATAAGGAGCGGCACGCGGCGAGCGGTGATTTTTTCGCGCGGCAGTCTCGTGTGAATGGAGCGTGTAGTAAGTATGTCTACGGCATACTATATACATCATCGATCGCGGTTATATAGTCGCAGACTCGCGTGGTCGGATAGGCGTACAGGCAGTCGCCGCCGCGGGCGTATTGTAGGTATATTATAAACAGGAAATCGTGGGAATCGATGAGGTCGAAAAGTGTATAGAAAAACGATAAGATTAAGATTAAAAAATTTTTTTTTAAAATACATCGACGTACGTCAGATTATGGGGCACACAGAGGTGAGGTACACTACGGAGGAGATTCTTTGAGTGATTATAGTAAGGCTGGCATTGTGTAATGAGTCTAAGATAGCGAGGGGAACTTTTTGACGGATAGATAAATGTGTGGTGTTTGGGAGGTAATAAAAACAGCTCGCGGGCACACATTATAAGGAAAAAACATCGGGGAACCACTTTTTATCGGCGACGACGTGTATTATATTGGAAAATACCTTATTGTCAGCCGCTCAACACTTGTGCTAACGCTGTATTAACATAATCCTTATCGCACATTAAATTTTAGTAGCTTTTCTAGCTCGTGACGCCGAGCTACTCCGAAAATAATCGTTGCATGTAAGCTATTATATCAAGCCGCGCACTCCCACGCGTTTATTGCTTTTGGACTGCAGTTACTTCACCCACTCGGGTTTATTATAAGCAAGTCAACTCCACGAATCCAATCAAGCTCCGAAAATAAGCTCTTCTATTCCCTCAGTAAACTCTCGGGCAGACAGCCTCGATACATTTGCGAACAGTAAACTTTGCACTTTCACCTCTCGGGAAAGCTACACACCTCGCTCTGCATTTGTATATATATATATACACACAGCTACAAACTGGGCATTCCGCGCGTCCGGCGAGAAATAGCCCAGCGACAGAGAGAAACGAGTTGCGCGCGCGCGAGAGAGGAAGAAAACAAGGCGTATAACGCCGGAGAACTGCGACCAGAATGTATATATATCTAAGGTACCAACCTACCTACCGCGTGTGCGTTCCCCACCCGAGATTTTACCTGTTGCGCGGCTGCTGCTGCTGGTCCCCGGCGCACTTGAATTTCGGGAGCGTTGTATGTACGAGGATACGGCGTGAGAGAGAGATACGAGAGAGCCGGTTGTTATACGCCAGGTGGCTCATGACATAATGCACGCGGCGATGACGACGATATGATGCCAGCCGTGGATGCGCGGTGAGGATTTTTTTCATTTTTTCAAGGATATGCCGCAATTAAATGCCTCGTTTTGTACCGAGCGCGTACTTAGGCACGGTGTGCGAGAGTTTTTCGGGCTCGATAATATGGTTTCGAGGTGTGTCCGCGCCGTTTAATGACCGCTGGACTAGATGTTGAAATTTGAATGTATATGAGGTATCTTTATGGTATGAGAGCACGAGAAAGATAAGCTAAAACGTTGATCTAATTTTTTTTACGATTCTAATCTAAATGAAGCGTGCTAATATACGATTTAAATGATGATTTTTAAAGGAAAAATAGTTTAATTCATTTATTACAATCAATAGTAAGCGGGTTCGCTGTGAGTCATTACCAGCATAAGTTTTTGGTTTGTTATTTAAGTGTGTCAAATTGTATATTTAATAATAAGGGCTTCGTATTACTTACCTATTCATTATAGTTAAAATGAGTATAATTATATCTATAGCCGCTATATTGTTTTTAAATAAAATCATTTTTATCGAGTATCGTGCATTTTGTACGTGATCTATGTCAACAATCCAGAAAAATTTTAAAGAAGCACAATATAGATATAATTGAATATTAGTTTTAATTTTACCTGTAATTCTGATTACTCGTCTATTTATCGACATTAGTCACGAGTCAAATTATTCAACATTTCCTTCTGTTGATGAAACCATGTATTATTGTCAGATTAAAGATTTAATTTACTAATTTATACTCTGGTATCGTGCATTCTTAAGAGATGACAACTGTACTACTATTTAAACATTACATCGTTATTAGAGTTTTTAACGATTGTATGCTTATAAAATTGTTCTCCATTAAAATATATAAATACAATATTTCTATATATGAGGTGATTATTTCTCATGATTATTTACGTTGTGAGAACTTCTCACAATTGTTGTAAGGCACTACAATCAGTGTCAGAGTTATTATTGTCAGAAATAACTGTGCAAACACGATTTTTACATTTTTATTTACATTGAACATTAGTTTCACACATCTTCTCGACAAATACTTATTACAAATTTTAAAGTCATTGATAGGTAAGACTTAGTTTAAAAAAAGTGAAAGGAGGAAGTCCGATAAAATACCTGTTTTCAGTAAACTGGACTCGTACAATCTATTATTATCTATAATTGTCTTGCTTTACATTAAATATACCAATTTTGAGGTCTTACTTTTATGTTTTTACGATCGCAATCATCTGAAATTTACCACTGCAGATAGATTACTTTTCTACGAATCTCCAGGATAATCATGGGTGTAATGAAATTACTGATCGCCGTTTTTTTCTCCTCGCCACCATACACCATTCACTTCAGCGAGATGCCAAAATAAAGCTATCGACATCAGCGATGCGCCGATATAATAAAAGACGACTCACATCACGGGCGCTAAGTGAGCCAGTGCAGTCGCTCGGGGCGTGAAAATTCCGAAACGTCAATTAGGTACATGATTCGACGAGGACGGCGGTCGCGCGCCGCCTCTGATGAGAATCGCGTCGTCGCGCAGAAATGGTATACATCCACGCCCATATCGCCGCCGAAGCTCCTGATGAGATTCGTTAATAAGACATGTGGCTCGGGTGATCGATCGCTTCTTCTTTGTGCGATTGATAGAGGCGTTGCATTTAATTCGCAGTCACTTAGTTAGCGTCATGCAAGCTATATGTGGATATAACTCCTTTAAATATCTCAATTTGACATAATATGTGTATATAGTGATAGTTTGTGTAGTAAATGACGAAAATTTAATATGTTATAGGAGGTAAGGATCCACTGACTGTTGCGTTTATGAAAATTGTTAATATTTAGTATTGGAATAAATCTCTTAACTTTCTGGAATTTAATTTATATTGAAATTTTACTGGAAAATTCATTTGAAAATATTATTTCAGGATCGTACTTATAATCTAATATACAGATCGCAAGCTATTCGCAGAAAATTTTATTCGACATGAAAATACTTTGAAGCTATTTAATATCAAATAAAAAATGTAGTTTTTGTAGATTCCTTTACTTATCAAATGAATTTTTTGTCGTATCTGTTTCAATTTATTATAAAAAATCTTATATTTTATGAAATAAAGAAGAGTTCATCTTTATGAGTTATAAGAGGAATTAACACTTTATTTCGAATAAAGGCGGATCAAGAGAGTCTTTGTGTAAATGAATCAAATTTTAATCCCTCATAAGTCGGTTGTCCTATATTAATGATACTTGATGCGATACAGAAGACAGACGAGCATTGATTATTTATCTTGAAAATTAGTACAATAAGCAAATTATCGAAAGTACTATCGATAAATACTTAATTACATTAATAAATCATATTCCTTTAAGGAGGTTTCAAACATGGTGACGTCAATAGCCAAAATATTGATTAGTACAATTGTTCGTAATAAAACTACTCCCTTTCTGAAACAGTTACTTTAAAAAAAATCTTCTAACGCTCACAAATTTTTTGCTGCAAATAATATCGAACTAGCGTATAATGACGTATACATACATAGTATAGACGCAACTTGCTTTATGAGATAACGCAAACTCTGTCTTCCAACTCAATTTCCTCACATCCTACTCGAGCGTTACACCCTGCCGCGCTTGCACGTACATTAAACGTGCAACGGCCGCCCCGTCAATATAAGCCAGAGACTATACTTATATACTCTCGCGTCGAGCCGTCGTGTAGTAGTCCTCGTCGACGGAGATATCTGTCGGACGGCCGGCCGCAGTCGGTCGCGGAGAGACGAAAAGCAAAGACTTTTGCGCTCGGTAAGCCGCATAATTGCGCCTCCTAACGAGCGAATAGCTTCTCGCGAGGGGATTTATGTAATGTGCGCTTTGCGCGATCCGGACTCTTCTTTTGTTTTTTCCTCTATCTATCTAGCGTCTCGTGGAGAGTCTCGGGACTGTGCTTTGTGCCTAAGTGGCGTGGAAATTTTTCCCGCGACCGCGACGGGATGTTTTCGTTTGCTTCGACGAAAAATTTCTAAACGCGCCTCGTTGAAGTCGAAGTATACCTATTCTTCGAGTAGGTATAGTAGGTAGAAGGATAATTGAAGGAAACATTTTTTAAAGTGCTGCAGTCAGTAAAATACAGTCGATCAATTATAACGTAAGACAGCAAAGTTGCGAGTCCAGTTTCATTTGGTATCAAGTGCCATGAAGTTATTGACATTCATATTGGTCTTTATTAAATTACAATTCAAGCAAGCTACGAGAGTATCGTTGATACAGAAGACACTACCAACGTCTTCTGGATTAAAAAAAAATATTTGATTATATTTATATATTATGGAAACAATGAAGATCATTTCTGAGTACTTTAATTTGTTTTGTAATTCTGATCAATTATTAACATATCAATAATTGTGAAAAAATTCAGTTTACTTTATACTTCTACTTATAGGTAGAAGTTGTAAAATTATTCAGAGAAAAATCTCAACGTCATATGTTTCTTTTATGATTTTAATTGATAAGTCAATAAATGTCAATTGTTTGTAATCAAGAGAATTAATGACTATATTATTAAAATTAGGGTACTATTATATTGATACGATGTTACTAATTATTTTAATTTATTTATAAAATCGTTAAATAATTTTACATATTTTTAGAAGTTTCAACCCGTGTCATAACTCATCGTTTATACTTTTTAAATATCTTTTGTGCTCTTAAATAATCCATTTCAAAAGTGTTGTTATAATTATTATGACGTGTACACTATGATTGGAAATAGATAGGGAAAATGTAAAATCAATATATTGATAACCCAGTTAATCAAAAGTACATATAAAAAGTATTTCCCGTTAAGAAAATGAAACGAGCTTGAATTTTTCGTTTATGAAAGTATAGGTGATATATTATATCTCGCCTTTTTTTATTGATGTAAAATAGAGGACCAAAAACTACAAAAAACATTTGTTACCACAGATTTTATCTGTAATAAAATTCAATATTTTAATTTCGACAGTGTCTATAAGAAACCAAATTGAAAAAAAAGTTAGAGCTCTATGCCAAGATAATATACCAAAAACAAAACTTACGGTCAAACGAAAAATGTTCGAAGACTATATTATTTGAAGACTTATTTTTGGATCCAAGGAGTTTGAGACCTTGAGTAAAAGAAAATATGTATTTCTATGCATGTAGGTAAAACATGCAATAACAATTGATTTTATGATAGTTTTTGTTATTTTCTTAGCTCTAAAAAACAGACGAGTTATAAAGACGAATCCTATTTAAATCAAATTATTTTTTAAGCATATATATACAATAAATAAATCTAAGGATATATACACATTGCATATTTATTATTTTTCATTTTTTTAAATCTTTAAATCTCTCCAACAATCTGGTATCAATGAAACTATCAATAAAAAGCATATAGTTTTCAAAAAATTCCAGCGCATCGGTCGATGACGACGACAAACAGTTATTAATTTTTGAGGGTCAAGCGAGCATTATAATAGTAGACGGCGCTCATCTCTTTAGCGTGGCGCACGCACACGGTGTGCTCCTTGAACCAATTGGGCATGGAATGCGCGTCGAACGGTGCGCGCGTGAGCGTCGACGCCGGTAACGTTTCCTCGATCCCGACGAGCTAACGGGTCGCACGCCGCAGTGCTGCGAGGGTTTGTATATATAAACTCATACGCCTGTGCTTCACTTGAGATCTATTACTGCAAAGTGCGATTATCGGCGCAGCGAAGTTGGGTGGAATATATAGGGGAATTTGTTGTCGTGAGTTGTAAGGTTGTCGATTATGGGGAACTTCTATAGCATCTAAAAAGGTTAAGAATATTCTTTTAATTAAAACAAATTAAGCTCAATCGCGAGATCATCGTTTTTCAAAACATTTTTTCAATATTATGGTTTTGATATATTGATTTTCATTTTTTCATTAAATATTATCATACTGAGCTAAATGAACTTAAAATATAATCAAACTTTACGTTACTAATATTAAAATCGAAATTATGCAGCAAGAAAATCAAAGGGGAAAGCCAAAGTATTATGGGTTATTTTCTAAACATAACCATTGCCATGATGTTTATTGAGATTAATGTTGGTCAGTGAAACTATCTTTGTATAGGTGCTGTCTATAAATAAGTATTGCAGTAGGTATTAAATTTAATAACACGATAACTATGGAACGCTTAGAGCGACTAGTATATCCGATGCTAGAAACATTTTTATTCAGTCTTTTATTAATCTCTTCAAAACGGATATATTGCAATGTTTCGAAATATTTAAAATTTTGTGGCGTACCATAAAATTTTAAAAACATCGTATAAAATGCATATAAAAACTGCATTTTTCATTTACAATTTCTCACTTTCAAATTCTTAATCTATTAATTACTCATACACAATTAGTCATTAAGAATAATTATTTTTCGCCAAATCATTTTTCGAGGCCTCCATTAAAAACTGACTATTTCCTCGACTATTTCAGACGCTCACCAAAAGCTTCTATCAAACCCGAACACTTCAATCCCCAAAACAGCGTTATCGACTTTTCTAATGACTGGCGCTTGTAAAGACAATAAGTAAATCAACGTCGTCGGGCTATCCTTTCGACCGTCAAACTTCAAAAGCCCTAGCTGTTGTCAGTCAGATGGCGATAAAAAAAGGAGCCGCACGCGGAGAAATCGATCCGCGCGTGGCGCGTCTTCAAAGCGCGCGCGTGTGCGAGTGAATTATTCAATTCGCAATTGCGCGCGGGTCTATAGAGCGCCTTATGATATTGCGCCCCCACTTTCGTATGTGTATGTTTAATGTCGCATTTTGCGCAGCGTTGCGATGGTAATTCAAGCCGAAATTCCGGACAATTGCTTACGTTAATTGAGTAAATGCGAAGGACCATTTCGCTTAATTCGCGGCCATGAGAATTTCAGTTTTTACTCGGAAATGGGCGATGAGGGCCTGTGTTGAGTTTATTATGTTTTCTTGGTTTGTTCTCCTGTTTAATTAATTATGACGCTGGATTCAGTAGGAGTGACGGTTCATCGCACCCAGTGTTTTTTTATCTTTTTAACTTAGTAGGTACACTACCATTTGGTTTCATAAAAAAAATGTTACTGTTTTCACTGTTTCAAAAAATAATATTGTTTTTTTTTTAAATTATCTATTGTATTTAATAAAATTATACACATTTTATTTGGTACGGCATGATTTATTTCATGTTACTAAGATTAGATTTAGTTGTAAGTCGATTTTACGTCATAAAAATATCTTCTAAAATAACTAACAGTTAAAAGATACTTAACTTTACCATTTTTATTAAAAGAAAATCGGTAATTATACGTAAAGTCAATTATCGGTCATGGAAACCATAAACTCAACACCTATTAGCCAATACAACTAAATGAATCAGAAAATTTATGACACACCGGATACGTCTACATCATATTTAGTCTTAAAATAGGAGCGTGCTTTTTTGTGCTTTCTTTATGTGTTGCTTACAATACTTACTTTGCAAAACGGTTAAGATATTGACATGTCTTTGTTTTGAGTCATAAATAAGTTTATTTTTTATCTTATATATTTATTATTCGTGACTACGTCTCAAACAAGAATTGCATATGTACTATTATTTAAACATTATTAGATAAAATTGATTTAATCATCAAACGTAATTTCATATATAATCGTTTATTTATTTTTTAAAACAGCCTTATTAATGCCGTAATGCACTTTATGGCAATACAAATATAATTATCTGCAGATTAGAGTTAAGACAGAGTAAGAGTATAATAAAGCGCGCAGTTAATCCGCTCTGCTATATGTTCTTATGTACACAAACTGTGAATAAAAATTACTAATACGATTAATTAATATATTGTTCTAATATGCCAAAGGGTTTTTACTGGCCATTATTCTAGTTACGTATACTGTTCAATCAAATGTACACAATAATTGGAAAATATGACAAACTCAGGTATTATACTGTACTTATATGGATTATATTGGGTTTTATGTATTGAATTTTGCGGCAAAAAATCTGGTACTCCAAACATTGATGAATTAAAATTTGAATTAATACAACAATGAAAAACAAGATATTTGAAAAGGCAAAGAAATGGATTTGACAATAATTGAATATTATGTAACTGAAATCGTTCTGCAAAGAAACAGTTGAAAAAGCAAAGCGCCAATAATCACTAATCTCCGAATCTTTCTTTCCAGAGCGATTAACGAGCCGAAGCAGCCAGCCGCAAAGGCTCCGCGCAGCTTTGCCGCGCCTGGTCCAATGAGCCGTATCTCGGCGCGCCGCGCGCAGCTGACTGATAACGAGCAGTGGCGATAAGCCTCTCTGAGCAGCGCGTGCTACGACTTCCCCCCAGCAGACGACAACCTAAGACAATAGCCATGGCGATGGCAAAGATCAAAAACTTCATCGACACGAGTCTGAAGACAGTCTCGCAGCCGATGCTCGAGCGGACCGCGGCCGCGAGCCTCGAGCCCGAGATCGGCCTGCGGATCATCTATTCGCCGAACGAGAAGAGCCTGCGGGTGACGGTCCTCGGGGCGCGCCACCTGCCCCAGAACTTCGGCTTCACGCGCGTCAACAGCTACGTCGTCAAGGTGCGTATGATTGCTTGCGTGGGCGCTATGACGCTATAGAGCGATAGCGGAGCAATGTTTACGGCTGAGTGGGAGGGAGAGCTATAACGTTCAACGGCAGATCAAAAAGTCCTTTGCTCCGAGTGCAATTACTTTCGAGTGTTTGCGCGCGGGCTGAGATAATACGAGGAAGAATCGATATCGATGGCTTTTCAAATATTCATTAGAATCCATGCAAGGAAGTCTTTTGTACGTTTAGTTTAATATGAAATAAAGCCAAACGCATATTTAATTTATACAAGTAGTACACCACTCCGGGAATTGTATATAAATTGTAGCATTCAGTACGAATCAATGAATTTTTTAATCAATAATCATTTTAGCATAATGATAGAATAAGTTTATTGTTAGAGTTGATGACTGTATAAAACGGAGTTTCGAGTTGGCAGATAAAAATTTAGCTTATATTTTTATATTAGTTAAGTGCGGTGTCCACAAGTAAGAACTTCCTGCAATTGTAGCAGCTTTATTTAGTCAAAATTACACTTTTATTATGATTGCAAAAAGATTTCGCTCGGTTACTTATCCTCTTTATTGATATAACTGTTGATTGTAGTTAAAGATTACAAAAAAATTCACTTCCAAGCCAATCAGGTGACTTCACATTTAAAAATGTATAAAAAATGTATAAAAAATGTATAAAAAATGTTGTAAATGATGTATGTTCGGTACTTGATATCAATACTAATATTGCTGACTTGTTTTTATTCAAAACTTGAGTGAAATGTCAACCATCTTTTTCTAAATTGTAAAATTTAGTTTTTTTTTGCTTTAATTAATTTCAATATACATCCTTATATTTTCAAAACAATACATAAGTAAATCATTGAGAAAAAAGTATAGTAAAAATTATCAACAGTTTTATGAAAATTACTATAATCTCCTCTCTTAAAAAAGTGTTGGTCTGTAAGGAATGGGCGCCAAAATTTGCTACTTCCACTACATTTGAATTTATTTAATCGATTATTTATTTTTAATTATTTAAAACTAAATACTTAAATCAAAATGGAATAAAAAATTCATCTTTTTATGCTTTGAAATCATTTAAACTAATTAAAATTAAATCATACTGAAAAATTTGATTCAGAACTTCAAAAGCAAAATAGTACGCGCGCAGCGCGTTTGGATTTTGCTAGTGTCTTGTAAAGCTATATATAGTTTTACATAAAAACTGGAAAAAAAGTTTGGTAGAGTACAATTACAAATCGAATTACTAGACTAAATGACGTAAAGTAACTCTTTTAATTGTAATATTACCAAACACTAATAATTTCATCTTGACAACTTAGCTAGCTTCCACATATTTCTAAAATTAAATACTTTAGTCGTGATTTTGGTAAAGCAATTGTAAAATCGCAGTTTTTTAGAAAAATTTACTACATTTATAGATCTGATTATTTATCAAATACATTGAATGCGCTAATTTTACAACACTATTTTTTACAGTCTTTAATAAATCGAAGACCATACTTTTTAGCAAATTTTATTAGAAATATAGTAAAAGTCTATACCTATATTTAAGGTAGTTCTATGATCAGATATAGTAAATAAATAAATATATTCTACAATAAATTGTTGTGATACTGCAAAGTGAGAACCTATATATAGCATCAGAGACCGGTACCTTAAGTTACAGAAAAACAATTTTTTAACGAAATTGTAGTACTTATAGTAAATATCGTCTATGTAAGAAAGTGATACAATAAATCACTTTAATCTTTTTCATTTTTGCTTTAATTTCAATTTTTAAAGGCTCATTTTCATCTTTGTTGGATTTCATTACGAGGTATTGTGGATTGTAATGAAATCCAACAAAGATGAAAATGAGCCTTTAAAAATTGAAATTGAAGCAAAAATGAAAAAGATTAAAGTTAAAGCGATTTGTTGGATCATTTTTTTACATTGACGATATCTACTTTGTTAGTACTGAAATTTCGTTAAATAAATTATTTCCGTAACTTAAAGTACTGGTCTATGATACTATACGGGTTCTCACTTTGCAGTATGAGAATATTTTATATTTAAGTACAATATCTGCCCATAGAACCACCTGGATCTTATTACCATAATTTTTTGAATTTTTACAGTCTTTGGTAGTTTTACGAGATACCTAGTATGATAATTTTTACAAAACTATTTGTAATTTTTACAAAACTATTTGTAATTTTTATAAAACTAGTTGTAATTTTTACTCAAATTTATTTGTCAATGTTAGTAGTTAATAAAAGAACATAAATATGTGTTTCATAAATATTTTTTCTTTTTCCATAATAGGTAAAAATAATTCCTGGTAAGGATAAGTTTGAGACAACGACACGCAACGAGTCATGGCCCCAGTGGAACGAGGATTTCGTATTCAATCTACGGAAGGAGACGAAGAGCAAATTCGGAAAATCGAAATTCGTCGAAGAGGATATCGGAGCGTCCAAGTTTATGGTGGCAACACTTTATGCGATTCTCGAAGATAAACCGTTGATAGCCACAGAGAAGAAGGAAAACGATAAAGGTAATATTTATTATAGTCCTTCCCTGTAGAATAATGTTTCAATGACTAGCTACGAAGCTTTATAAGGAAATACACTCTAAAAACTGATTAATATCGTTGTTCATGCCATGTATGTGTATATATTGTCGGCAAAAAGTACGGTTTTAATTAGTCTTTTATAATAATTTATGTTACACTAATATGGTTCTTTTTATAGTATTATATTATGCAGTAGCACGTTTGTACACTCTTACGGAATACATATTATATTATGCAAGGTTTCAACAAAGCACATATCTAATTTGAAATTACAAATAAACTCATATTAGTATGAAATTTCCCTCAATAATACTTCCGCATCCATGAACAACGATATTTTGGCCCTTCCCCCAACGAACTGCCCGCTACCCAAAATTAATCGAAAGATTCGGACGACTCTGACGCAGTGAAAGATGCGGCGAAGAAGGACGGGAAGAAGAAGGACGGCTCGAAGGACAGCGGCGCAGGCTCGAGCGGCGGCACGGACGGCCAGACGAAGGGCGCGGCGAACAAACTGCTGAGCCAGTTCTTCGGCAAGGGCTCGGACAAGATCGGCGAGTCGACGCAGTCTGAGCGCCGGGCGTTCGAGAAGCGGCGCACCGTCGGCGCGACGACGATACCCCTCGACCCCCGCAACTTCACCAGCAAGCCCGCCAAACCGAAGCACTCGCAGGACGTGTCCACGGGTGACGTCTGGAGGACCCTCAAGCCCATCTCCAGCGGCATATCCGGTGCCGAGGAGAGGGTGAGCCTTCATTTATTCCTGCTTTCATTCTAAAACTGTTTGAACTTATGAATAGATAACAAATGCTGTTAGGCTAAAAGTATTATAAAAGATTATAGGTTTATTGTAATGAAGAAAATCTACTAGGGTCAATGCACCAGTGAATGACCAATCACCAGTATGTGTCCACTGACTAGGAGAGTGTCAGGAATCCGGATCAGGGATTCGGCTGAAACTTCAGGATATATTTTTGGATGTAGAAATATGAAGAAAGCAAGACCCTAACGCTCAATAAAACTAAAGTTCTGGGCACTTTTAGCTTTATTTTGAAGAAAGTCTTAAAAAAACCCTTT